>JAECUM010002900.1:0-11581 GCA_016617855.1 Megalonaias nervosa | reverse complement strand
TTACTCCAACACCGCATTTCACACACGGTATTGGTCCTGTACTTCCATTTTTTTTTTTTTTTTCATGATTTCCGCAGTATTTGTTCACACACGATTTATTACAAGTAGAAGTATATCCACTTTTGAGCCAAGCACATTTGTTTTGTGTTTCAATCATATACAAAAGATTAATGTTCAATTAAATATATACTTGCCCTAATTATAATATGGAGGAATTATCCGTTATTGAACCTTCCTCTGCTAGATTTGACCTTGACAGACTATCAGAATATAAACTTAGTATTTCGATGCAGGATCTGGCATTAACGGTAACCGAACGTATTCGTGAAGCAAAAAGGGAATTTCGTGACGATGGTGCAGTTCATGCATGGTCAACATTCAGAGTTGGAAATGTTACTAATATGATGAACGACAAACGAGGAAAAGTAATTATTAATCACCTTGATAATCAAAAATATTTTATTTTAATAAAATTTATTGTAAATACAGAAGAAGATATTTGGATATTCGTGATAAGCGTGATCCAGTCGGTGTGCAGTCCGGTAGTATTGTTTTCTTAAACAATAAATCTAAACCCGGAATACTTACTGGCATTGATAAACCCTACTATATACAGAGTTATCCAGCAACTGCAGTTGTATATGGAATATTTCCGCTGAATAATAAACCTAATGTTGCGGATCTGAAACCGATGAAAATATCAAGAATAAACTGTGTAGCTGAACGAGTTACAGAACATTTTACAAATGCGATACGTGGTAATGGTTTAACTGATTTAAGACGTAAAAAAATAAACAAATGGGCAGAGTCTGTTAAAGATACCGGAGCGTCTATCAAAGATGTCGCTGAGCTAGAAAAGAAATTAAAATTCCCAATAACAGTAAAAATGCTGACGGGAGAGATTTTATATAAATCGAAATATAAATCAAGAGGAGCTCCGATAGATATTATTGATCATAATGCACATGCATGGACTAATGCTGTAACGATATTTCCACGAGATAGAAAAGTTAAGTTTTATGATGGTGATATATTTGATTTTATTAAAAATACCAGCAAAAGCGACCCTGTGTCTGTTTGGTTATTTCAGAGTTCGGAATATGATCATTACGATCAGTTTGTACGGCCTAACGGTGATATTTATCGTACAGAATTTCTTCATGAAGAAAATGGAACATCTTGCATTGAAATATACCTCTGATGATGTCATAGTTGGACAATTACTGAATAACTGCTTTACCGTACCATCGGTTGCTGCCCATTTCGCTCAGGAGAAAAATTCATGGAAAACGACACGATCGGAATTCTTTGAAGATGTCAAGAAAAGCTGTATAGAATATGGTCACGGTGGGTTATGGAACACCAAATACAACCATAGTGATGTTATCTCAGTTGATATGGTAGCGTGTTATCCTGGAAGTTTTCTTGGATATGGAGTATGTTCTAAGTACTTTAAGAGATTCGGACACCCTACACATGACATGACCAGGGTTGCGATAAACGGACATTTACCAGATGTTGACTTAACCGGATTTGCTCATGTAGAATTATTCGAATTTGCAGAAAATCTCCATCCGATTACTTATGCTTGGTTTGGAAGACATTTTTCAGAGCGATGTTGGGTTCCGATAGTACTATTGCGATATATGCTTGATGCTGGATTTTTAATATCGTTGAGAGTAACTGAAGCGATTATATCGTATAGTTCACAGAAGCAAGTTTGGTTACCAGAACCAAATAGATTTAATATTGATGATACCAGAAAAGAATTCACTGATATTGATGAAGATCATATTATTAAAATAAATAAATGCAGAAACGAGTACGATGAGAAATTTGCAAAAGATCTTGGTAGAAAGATAATCGGTAAATTTACTCAAGGTGGTTCATACGATTATAAACGATATTGTACAAGATTGATTATGGACGATGCTGAACTAGATTTTATAATCGCTGATACAACTGAGAAAAATACGTTTATAAACAGATGTAATGCTTATTTATCAGATGGAACGAAATTAGGTACCATTGTGAGCTACCTTGATGGCGAGTCACCGCAGTTTACTCATTTAAGATCTTCGATGTTAGCTTATGTTTCGATAAACCTACTATCGATGATAAATAAATTTCCCCGTTACGCCGTCAGAGTCGCTACGGATTCATTTTATGTACATAAAAAATATAAAGATTTATTAAAACTCGGTAATGGTGAATGGGGGACATGGAGAATAAAACAAGAAAACATATTTAGTTATTCTGAATCTGCAGATGTTGAAATTGTGGAGATATATTACAAAAATAATAATCAAATATTAAAGTCATCTGCACCATCTCTGTACGATCCAGTATCTAGACATGAGACCGTTTATCTTAATGGGTGTGGTGGTTCAGGTAAAACAACTCGTGCGATTAATTTATTTATAAATAATAATTCGGATATAATTGTTTTGACACCTACACATAAACTTGCTAGAGAAATAAAACAGCGAGGAGTAAAATCGTGTACATATCACAGTTTCTTTAGATGGTGCGGAGACACGTGGACTCCATCGCGGATGGGTGAAAAATATGTACCTAAATATATTATATGGGACGAGATATGCACGGTGTCGTTAGAAACAATAAAAACATTTCTTGAATGGTTATTGACAAAGAGTATTCTTAATATATTCTTTATATCTACTCGCAACGTCAACGACAGTTAACGCGTATTTGTACGTGCGTGATTTTCGTCCACGTGTTTTAATGGTATCGTGTGGTAAAAACAAAATATTTGCTTGATGAACTTCATTAGGGACACTAACTTCAAAATGCGCGTAATGAATTATTTTAGGTGGACTTAGGAAGATTTGCCATATTGCCTGTCGTGCTAACCATGATGCAGCGACATTACGTGAAACTTTTGCTGCTTCGGCGAGTTTACTAATCGCTGCTTTACCTCTCCAAAATCCTCTCGGGGAATAATAAACAGATTCCATTATGATAGTTATATAATTAATTGCCAGCCCCTAACACTAGTTTACCTTTCATAGCAGTTTTTACTAGAGAACTAGCTAATTTTTCTCTGAGAGATTTATTAGGTATAGAATTTAACGCGTGAATCAATTTCACATCCGCGAGATGTCGGTGTTGCAAATCCTTACTTTTATAAGCAACATCATGAACGTGACATGCTTGATCGATCTTATTTACTGGATACTCTCCGGGTCTTGGTTGATCTTGATCATCGAGTCTGATATCAAGTCGAGTTCCAGGACCACAATAATTATATCCGGGTAAATGTTTCTCACCGGGATATTTAGCCCATGGAGTTCCTGGTAATTTTCCTAACGAAGTAGCGATATCACCCCCACCTGTCTTTGTTCCTGACTTAGTCATGGAGACAAATTTGTATTTCTTGGTGCCACATTTCATACACTTGCCTGTAAGTGCACGTCTTTTATTTTTTGTTGTTACTGTCGTTAATTCAGTAGTATCGGTAGGTGCTCTGCATCGAACACAATATAGACTCATATTATTTATTATATGGATATAATTGACTTTTCTGCGACACAAAAACAAGAACCAGTAAAACACCATCCAGCGCTTCCGAATTCTATCAGAATGATTATAATAGGCCCATCTGGAAGTGGGAAGACGCAATTACTACTTAATCTAATAATGCGATGGCTGAAGTGGGATAAATTATATTTAGTAGCGCCATCTGTAGATGATCAGCGATGTTACTTTATTACTGATATTGATGAAGCGCCATCTGTAGATGATCTCAGGGCCACTGGCCCTCATGGATTCATTAATAATTTAGTAGTGTATGATGATGTTATGCTGGACAAACAATCAAATCCAGCTAGAATATTTTCACGAGGTAGACATAAAAATACAGACGTGATTTATGTTACACAGAGATATACACAAATTCCAAAAGTAATCAGAGACAACTGTAATATTTTAGTTGTGTTCAACGGAGTTGATAGTCATACGCTGCAAAATATTTATTATACTTGGTGTTCAGGCGACATGGACATGAATAAATTTAAAAATTTCTTTTCAAAAGCACAAGCTGCTCCATTTGGTTTTGTAACGATAAATTTACACGATCCAAGGTCAAGATATCGCAACGGACTTGATATAATTTTTGGATAAAAATCATAACAGCAGTAGAGCTAATTTAGCTGAGTGTGGTTCTCCAATACTCATTATTGATAATATCTATAATGGCTGTTTAATTTATAGCAGCAGTAGAGCTGTTGAAGGACATACGTGAAAAAATCTGGTCAATTAAAGAAGTTTTCATTATTAAGACAAAAACTTCTTTTTTTTTTCAGGGAACCCTTAATTTTCAAAAATAAGGTCTCTACAAAGTTGTAGGGTCCAGCTCTACTGCTGCTCTTTATAACATGTTTCGTCAATGATTATACACATTTCATACATCACAGGTTTTCTGCAGAAGGATCCATAAAGATGGTAATTAACAACATATAATGATCTCATTTCGTAATAAATATTAAATTGTCTGCCACTACAACAGCCTTTCTATATCATTTTTCCACAAGATAAAGAGCGTGTTATGAATGTATAGTTACATTACAGAATTACTTCTAAAACAGTCATATACTATCAACAATTGTTCAGACCCGAATTAGTGTAAAATAATTATCAATTATTTATTTGCTGCAAAAAAAACTTATGTTATTCATAAGTTACATCCTACAATTCCTCTCCACTAGAATGGGTATACAACTGTATGACGCCCTAACAGTCAATTCGTCGTTCACGTATATTTGCCAACATGTAAGCATATGTTACAAGGACCCTACATACATACATACATACATACATTACATACATACATACATACATACATACATACATTTTGTATAAGCTCCCACCCACTTAGACACCCACAACGTTTATGAGTTAACAAAGCATGTAATTAATATTAATCTAATATGAGGGTGTGTATGCTTTTCTTTTAGTCCCTAAATGTTCTCGAATAAGGTTACCAAATTTAAAATTGCATGAAAGAAAATTGATTGCTAAATTAAAGACCACTTCTGAAATTCTAACAATGACACAGTTTTCCTGAAGCTCATACAGAGAGCATATACTTGATACTCTCATGGTAATCGGACATTCCTTTGCTTTTCCTTTGAATACCGAAAGTGCAAGTCACAACGGGCCATATATGTTTGGGGCTTGTATGCATGCAAAGGTTCCAAAATTACCTCAAATTGACTTCAAAGCCCAAACCAAGAACTGCTGCTGTTTACCAGTCAAGACTAAATGAACTCTGGGAAATGAGGTGAAGAAACTGAGGGAGATATGACTTTTTCTGTAATGAACTTAAATAATACGTTAGCCATGACCACTGCAAGAATATAGATTAAAATGCATGTGGCAAATGAAACACATTTTATTAGCAATAAGCTCATCAGTTGATGATTATGTTTTACATGTATTATCATTTCTGCTGTACGTGTATGAATACGTGTTAGACAGGTATTCTCCAGATTTTCCTCCTATTTACTGACATGCATACTTAGACAAAACCTGACTTGTTTCATAGTTAAATATAATTTACCAACCAGCCATATAAGTAATCCGTATCAACACAACCCACATTATTAGGCAAGCCTGTAATCAGTCTTTCTGTATGTTTGATAGCTTCTCTTAGCTTTTATTGCTTCATACGTGTAGATGTGGTGCAGATCTATTATTTGAGTAAAGGAATCGTGGATATTATTATGTTTATTTTAAATGGCCTCTGGATTTATCACTAGACTGAGAATACTTAGTAGGGTTATTTTTGCTAACATAGCAATTGCGGATAGCTTATAATCAAGGTGTTAATTTCTCGATATTTTCTTGTTGTATAATTTAAAAACAGCCAAACTTGACTGCTGCTAGAGGTTCTTTCAAATATACATATACCTACGTTTAACACATAAAATATCACAGTGCAATATAAAATGTTTAATGTCTGTAATTGACCGTGAACAAACCATGCTCACTTATTTCCTAGTTTTTCTTCATTACCAGCTAGGTATGTTGACAAGTTGCGACAAAGCCGATTTCAATTCGTTTCTTTATTTTATCCGTATACAAGATGTGGATGAAGTTTATTTCTGAAGATGCAATCATTTACCTGATGCAAGGTTAAGAGTCAAAAGAAGAATCAACAGAGAAATATTGTATTCATCCCAATATAATTTTGAAAACATACAAGAGTTGTTAAAGTTTTAAATAAAGGCACTGAGGACACAGAATTTCCTTGCAGAAAGTGAACAATTTATATATTTATCGATTTCTCATGGCATTCCAACGTAGTATGTCATAAATGCTTTGCTTATTCGCATCTCGTCCTGTATTTTCATTGAATCACCTTACTTTTACGTATTAAAAGATCTACATTATGACCTACCCAGGGTATGCCTATTCGCAAGTTCATTGTACAGTTGCCTTGCCTGGTATTTGACGGGGTGAACGAATCACTCAACAGGTTTAAACGGTGACCATGTGCCCACAAAGGAGATTATCCAAGGAAATTAATTTTATGGCCTACAAGCCCTCCAATATATTTAAATCATAAACTTATTCGACCTTGTATCGATGTCTTCAGTTACAAGTTCGGTTCTCTGTTTCTCATATCACGCTTTTAATACAATAGGACCTATATTATTCTATACAAGTTTTATACCAATCAAATGCTATACACGTATATGGAAAGCAATAAAGAGCGGACTGTAGTGAAAAGGAAGATGTTGAGTTCAGAAACCGAAACCTTCAAATTACATCTTTATTGGAAATATCAGTCATTATCCATACCGATTCTTCTTTTGTTTTGGTGTTAATACCTTTTTTGACAGTTTTCTTACATAGCTTTTGAAAAGGAATTGTGAAATGATAGTCTTAAATAATTTGTGACATTGCTGATATACTTTAGACAGATGGTATTTTAATTAAAATATACCTAACAAAAATATATTTAAAATCTTATCAACTCCTAATTGGTGTAAGATACGATTAATGGAGGCAGAAGCCGTCGTGAGTTCGCGGTTTGCGTGACAGCGACTTAGAGGTTGCTGGTTTAATATGTATCACCGGATTGGCCTCGGCAGATTGTTGGTGTGTCTTTTGGCAAAGCACTTCATTCCAATTGCTTTGATTATAAATAACTTAAGTTTCTGTACCGTAAAACACCAAACCAGAACAAACACATTCAAGCGCTGCTCGCTGTTCGCATCCGATGAATTAAAAATCATATAGCTTAATATAAGGTAGTAACACGTTAGTCTCCTGATACGCAACAGTCATTGAACAATATATTCACACTTTAGTTTGTAATGGTATAGACTGGTATATACATTAGCAATCGTGTCGAGGACTTGTAATCAAAAAATTGTTCTATGGTATAACTGTATAAGTACAGAAACGGAATTTAAATGATAGTACCAGACACTAAATTTCAAAACAGTGTAATAAACGTTCAGGTTATATGTAACAAATCTCCTTAACACTTGTAATTACCTCGTTTTTATGGTGCCCTATAATATCTTAAAATTGAAAATAATATATGTTGTTTAATAGTTTTCAATAATTTAATTTTTAAAAAACTAAATTGTAATTTGAATTAACTTTATATGACCATCTCCTACAATTGGAGAGAAAATTAGAAATAAAGAGGTGAATGTAAAATTAGCCACCCTTTGAACGGTAATGTTTTGAAAATTCAGTTTCAAAGTTTATGAATAGTATAACCATAATCACCCATCGGTGCTTATGTATAAATTTAAACGCAAAAAGATGTATGAGATGGTATTTATCTGTTGCATGTGTAACTATTAAAACACGTTTGTTTTTGAAATCTGGAATTACTCAGTCATATCTAACAAACGCTTATCAAAGTGAAGGCTCAAACTGACTGGATGAACATGAAATCATATGTCTTTTGATAAGTGAGAGAGAAAGAAAGGAGACTGAATGCTTAAGTTTGTAATTTGAAGTATATAATGTACAGTTAAAATGACATGTTGTTAACGAAGTGTTCCTTGTCTAATTTTGCCTTCTGGATCATGTTGACTATAATATGAGATGTCAAAACTTTGATGATGTCTTACGGTGCTTTCTTCTGTACACCGGCCGAGATTAGTTGTCCAAGAGTCTGATAAATCATCGTCTACCCACAATGGACTGTAAAATGAGACAATATATAAAGTTATCAACTATAAATCTACATACAAGCAATAGTACCCATTATCTGTTCTTAGTTAACACTACCTACACCAAACTGCACAGTTATTATGTACATGCTCATCCACAAAAGAGTGTATAAAAATTCCCAAACATGTGCACACACACACACACACACACACACACACACACACACACACACACACACACACACACACGTATGTATGTATGTATGTATGTATGTATGTATGTATGTAGCAGTATTGTGCGGCACTTCAGCACAAAGTTGGCTATGTATCGCCAGCTAAGGTTAAATTTCAAAAAATGTAAAACCGAATTGAACAACAGATTAGGAAAATAAACCCTTCCAAATAAATGTAAACATTAAATACAGTAGGATAAACCCTTTCAAATAAAGGGAAACATTAAGCACGGTAAGATAAACCCTTCCAAATAAATGTAAACGTTAAGTACAGTAAGATAAACCCTTCCAAATAAATGTAAATATTAAGTACAGTAAGTTACACCCTTCCAAAAAATGTAAACATTAAGTACTTTAAGATAAAGTGTTCCAAGTAAATGTAAACGTTAAGTACAGTAATATAAACTCTTATAATTCCAATTTTTATGAATTGAACGCGTTGTCTGTAATTTGATTGGATGTAAACGGTCACGTGATACTTAAGAGGAATTTTTCACACATCGATAAATTCTGCGGACTAGTTTTGGCTCCCTGTTTCCATGTCATTTGATGTGACGTTTTATCTATATCAACCCATTACACCCTAATAATAACAACAACAAATACCCACCCATCCACTCCTGTGATTTCCAATCAAAAGATACCAACCACAGATAGAAATTGACCATTATAAGTTAAAACAATGTTACTGCACAGACCTTCCTGCACTCCACCACTCATTCCTTTTGCCGACGAAGGCATGTGGTAGGCTTTACAAGACAATCTTCGGAAATTAATGCATTTCACCTCGACAACATGTTACAGCAGCGGTTATTAAAGGTCAGTGACATAAAGCAAACAAGGGATCTCACTAAAATTTGACACGATATTGCTTTTGAAAGATCAAAATGCGTAGAAAATAAAAACAACGTTGCTACAACAACACGTGCCATACGCAACTGTAATTTTCCAAAAGAAAAGGAATATCCTGGTTTAACCACAACAACCATTTTTGTATATTAAAATAATGATCATAACAATATATCACTGGCATGACCCTCTGGCATTCTGCCCCATATTACTGTATAAAGTATCGACGAATCTTGGCTAGCGAAGATCGAGCTATGTACAATGTATTCTATCGCAGTTAAGAGGCTAATGAAAAAAACTTCGATCTACATAAAAGTGAATGTTTTGTTGATTAAATATGATGATCTGATGTTAGAAAGTAAGTAAAGTAGAATTATAAGGATTAAATGATCATGGCTGGGTATTTATCGATGTGTAAATTTTACCTAATCACTCACAAAGTTTACATAAAGTCCTTCGGACTTCATTTACTTTGTGAGTGATTAGGTAAAATTTTTACACATCGATAAATACCCAACCATGATCATTTAATCCTATAGTAAACATTATGTACAGTAAAATAAACCATTCTCAATAAATGAAAACATCAAGTATGTATGTATGTGTGTATGTGTCTATATGCCTGTCTGTCTGTCTGTATGTATGTATCGATATATTATTTTTTGCATCAAAATAAGCATCACAATAGAGTTCGATTAGAGTTCGTGTGTTTATGTGTGTATTCGATGAAAGAAATCCATTTACCGGTCCAGAACAAGCAATCGTTCTGTTAACATGTCCACATTTGTCGGTGCAGTAGTGTGGGCACAGGAATTGGTAGATGTTGTCTTTTCACAAGCACATTTCTTCATGGAGAGCCTTGCACATAGATTCTTTTATACGATCTCCACATGAATCAGTAACCAGCGACAAGGGAGAGAAGTCTGAAAAACAAACGTTTTCAAACGTTATTTTCCTTTATTTAATACCCAAACATACGTGGAATTGTTCCAAATATATTAAACATGAGAGAAGTATGAACTGTTAGAATCAGCATTTTGTGTCGTACCTGAATTTTGCACAACAGGTCCATTTTTGTCAGACCTAATTTGTTTTTGAAGTTTTCTTTGTATTATAACAAATTAGTTGTCATATATTGATCTTTATTGACGTATTTATTTGAATGATATACGTTTTTTTTTAATATCTACGTCTTTGAAAAAGTACTCAAGAAATATAGGAGAAAATGCTTTAATGTTATTTCATTCGAAATAGCATGTTCTTTTTATCTTTGTCCGTCAAATATAGCAGCAAGTGATAAGCAGTTGTCGGAAAAGTCCCAGCAATTTGGCATGATTTCGTAGATTCCTCTTAAGGAATTTCTGCTTCTGGAACATTTCACTGAAATGGTGTTATATATTGTTTAATATTTGGAACATGTGAAACTTTGATATCGGTATATTTAGCCTTTCCACATATACATAATTTATATATGTATACACAAATTTGTTGATATACTGAGTCGACAATGAACTTGAGCCAGGCGACCAAGCAAACACTCTTAATGTTACGAGTTGATGTATCTTTACAAAGGTATTAAATAAAATAATGGAAGATTTTTATACGAAGATTCTGAACACAGTGATTGAAACGTTTGAGGAACCGGTCTGTATTTTGAATCCCTTGAGACAGAATATTGTCCTGCAATGGAAGTTGAATGTTATTCTTTCGATGAGTCTGCCTATGTTACTTAAAGGTCTACTAGTGTGCTCACACAACTTTCTTTCTTATGATAAATTTAATCTTCTGGATGTGATTTTTAAAGGTATTATGTCAAATACCTCACCATTAATGAAAATAATGACCACAAAACATCGATTTTTTATCGCACAAGGAAACACTCTCCTAGCCGATTTCGCGCTCGGTAATTTCCGTAAGACAATTCTGAATTGACGTGCTGTATGGAACTGTGCATTTCTACTTTCGTTGTTAGTTGCATTCAGTAGATGGTACCGTGCGTTATCCGACCAGTGACAGGCGAGATAGTCTGCAGTGACCACTTGAGAGACGGCGATTTCGATACCGTTTATAAAATTAAAGAGTCACGTGGTATTACGACCATCAGACGACTCCTGCCAAATGCAGTACCAAGCGTGTTTTCTCGTCAGATAAATGAGTCCGTGAACACCAGATCAACAAAAGCCAAGGGTTACGGCAGAGCTAACAACATGTAGACCCAGAGAAGCTTGTACAGAAGCGAGAACTAGCGAGGGTAAAATATTGATACATCTTTATATTGCTATATTATTGGTTGTCAGCCCCTACTCCTCGCCACAAATATACCTAGCAAAAAAAAAAAAA
>JAECUM010002899.1:0-108162 GCA_016617855.1 Megalonaias nervosa | reverse complement strand
TATATATATATATATATATATATATATATCTGTCTCTAAGTAAAATAAAAAGGTTTGTCTTTTCAGATTCTTTTATAACTTAATACCTTAGGATATTTACACTTTGTAGACCTTCTATGATATATGTTATTATTCAAATGTTGAAATTTTACAATCTGAATACCGCTCCGGTGGCCTAGTGGTTAGAGCATCCGCCTCAGATGCGGGAGGTCATGGGTTCAAACCCTGGCCGAGTCATACCAAAGACTTTAAAAATGGAACCAACAGCTGCCTCGCTTGGCGCTCAGCTTTAAGAGGTTGGTGTTAGGACTGGTTGGCTTGGTGTCAGGATAATGTGACTGGGTGGGACATCATGCCACATGTCTGTGGCATGATGCCCCAGTGCTACACATCACTATAAACTGTCACACTGCAGACATCATAGTGATATGACTGAAAAATTGTTAAAGCTACATTAAAAATCTAAATCACACACAGACACACAATTTGACATTTTATTTTTAAAGTTCTTGAAATGTCCATGACAATCAATTCTGTTCTCTCTAAAACAAATTTGGAATATTTTTGCCACATTGTTCCCTGAATATCTGCATGAAGTGGTTCAGTCGTAATTTAATGTCATTATAATAAACTTGTATATTTCTTGACTGTATTGGTTTTATTCTTTAAAACTTCATTGGGTCACATGGTTGGTCAGTTGATTTTGGGAAACTGGATGCAGTTAACCTCTTGTGCAATATCCTTTATTCCGGCATTTTATCATCCTGGAAATTTATTTTTGAGGTGCTGGAGAATCCTGAAAAAGTCCTTAAATCTGAGTGGAAGCATACAAACCTTGAATTTTAGAGCTTCACTTTTAATCAGCGCTACATAGCCAGCATTGTTCTGACATTCCATGAATCCCTACAACTACTACTATTACTTTATACTCGTCAACAAAAACAAACCATACAAAACTTCCTATGGCAAGAACTTTTTTTATAATATGTTGCCACTTAAAATTTTATTTTATTTATACTTTATGCTGAGTCAAGTATATGATTTTTTGCATTTGTCAAATTTCTTGATACAACATAATTGATAGTATGGTTACCTTTTCAATATGGAATTGTCTGATGAGACTGTTGTATTCCTATATATATTTAGACATGAGAGCAGACTGGATAGGTTGATAAAATAGCTTTAGTTTACTAGTCTGCCAGATTATTTTCAATGTATTTCTGTTTTCTTTTGTTTTTGTTTTTCCACAGGACATTTATTACCCAAACAGAACTTTTGAAAATGCTGAAGAAATCAGGATGGTGTATTGCTTGCATGCATTGAACCATGTCCTGAAGTAAGTTTATATAATGCTGTTTTAAGAACCAGTCAACTTGATGTTTAAAATACTTTAATTTGTGACATTAAATCAGTTTGCTGCATAAAACTTTTGCCACTTTTAATATTTGAGTCTATGCATGAAAGTTGTCAGGTTAAGGTAGATGCTGCCCTTTATGAAACTATCCTCAGTATTTGGGTGTACCACGGGGTAGCTTGCCATCAGTCTTACTGTGCAACATCAACCTTAACAACATAGTAATTGTCCTAAGCAAGGAGATGATGGCTAGGAGTATCATATTTTGATGACTTTTTCATGTGCCGTAGATCCAAAAAGTATGCATGCTCTTTAGTGTCAACTTTACATATTCTTGACTAGAGTTCAGAAAATGTCAGATAAAAACTAGTTCAGATATTCAAAATCTAAAACTTTCATGATGGGCCTCTTATCCTTGTTATAGGCACCCATTTTTTTGAATGGACAATTCCACATAGTGACTTCAAATATAATATAACTTGGCATATTCTATGTACTTGGCAAAACACTTTGACTGAAAACTCCACAAACCAGCTGTGGTGCAGTAAATCTATCGCAGGAGAGTAGCAGCCCTCATATAGAACAAATAACAGGTGATATGCTGATCATACATATAGGACAAACATGCTCTCATGCTTACCTTCTGAAGAGTGGATCACGACCAAAGTTCACACCATGCAGCAGTCCACTGACAGAAAAACACATTGTTTTCAAATGTATCAACTTCCATCATGTGAGACATATTTTTATGTGAACTCAGTTAAGTAGCATTTTGATGATGTACAGCAAGAAAAAGTCTTGGATTTTTTGTGGAAGTTTAGGTGTATAAAATACAATTTAGACCCAGTACTTTAAGCATTCTACATTTTTATCTATTTTATTTTTATATCTTTTTAAGAAATTATTTTATCCTTAGGGAGTATATATTTTATTTGGAAAAGTTTATCTTGCTGAAGTTGTTGGCAAGTTGTGCCTTTGCATTATTAGAGTTTAATGTTTAAATGGTGCTACATAGTTGGATTGTGCTGACATGCCCTTAAACCCTGTACATATATTATTTTGACAGAACGAGAAGTCGAATAATTGCTCATAATACAAAGATGAAGCAAAAGAAAGATTTAAGAGCCGATGAGTAAGTTATATTGTATTTTCTCCCTCTTTCTTTCTCTCTATCTTCATATTTTGTTTGCAGATCATGTATTTAGAATAATATATTAATACTTTCAGTTAATACAGTATTCAAATACAGAATTTACCTCAGAAAATTTAATAAGGCCTGATTATTTTGGTTTACAGTAATTATAATTTTTATTTTTTCATGCAGGACTTGATTAGAATAGAGTAAATTTTACTTTCATTCCAACCATAAATGCTGAAGTCAGGGCTAGTCAGTTCAAATTATCAGGGAGGGGGCACAAACCAAGGCTAGTCACTTGAAATTACCTGGGAGGGTGTTATGCCTTGGAATGATTTTTAGTTTGCCTCTACAAAGTGCAGATAAGATTTTGTACAAACCACAGCCTTAATGTCTGCCCATATAAAAACATGTATAATTTATAATAGACATGTACATTGTCACTGCATCTTAACTATTTATATATTTTATGGGTTCCAGGCAGCAGTCTAGAGTGTGTTTCATAGTACATAACTCCTGGGGAGGGAGCTAAAGTGACTAACTTTTGCATACATGTATCTTATTTGTACATTCTAATTTAAATCTTTGCATTTATCTTGGGGTTTTTTGCACCATGTTTGCATACAATTATACCTGAAATCATTATACTTGGTTGGAATTTGCATCTTGCATCATCATAAAAATAAGTCACTATGATCCATATTTCATGCTTCACCTGGCTTTGGTTCAATTTTGTGTATATTTCTTAAGCATAGGATCAGTCTGGATTGGTGTGTCCTTGTGTTGCCATGCCTTAAAACACAAACCATACTTAATTATTTCTCATGCACTGTTGCTGCTAGAATTATCAAACTGGAAGATTGAATGCATCGCTATTAGTACTGAACCTTTACGACAAAAGAAGGTCGCTGTGATAAACATTTTACATTTGATTGGCTTAGGTTTAGTTTTTGCATTTAGTTAATGACAACATGGATTTTTGCATCCTGTGTAAATGGTGTTGTACATAGAATCAAAAAACTTTGTGAAGGTATTCATCTTGGTAAGTAGTCAATCCTCATCACCAGAATAGGTCAATGATGAACATTTTACATTTCACTGACATCGGTTAAATTGTGTATTTGAACTTTTCATGCTTGAGAGAATAAACAGGATGATTGTTTTACATCTGTATTAGTACCACATCCATATTAAAAAAAGTTCACCATGACTTGCATTTTGCATTTTACTGGCTTGGGACCATTTTTGTATTAGCTAATGACAGCAGAGTTGTATTGCATGCTATGTACATATCAGCATATCTAGAATTATGAAACTTGGTAAGGGCATGCCTCTTGATGAGCAGTCAAAGCACTACTCCTTCATTGCAGAAGTGGGTTATTTTGGAAAATCAGGCTCTTATGGGTGGAAACAATTATAATCCACCTCAGACTAAAAAAGAATGTAATCAATGATTACACAGCTCACCTCAGGCCCTTAATTTATATTCCTCTCAACCAAAACCAGAGTGTGATCAGATTTTAAAACACTGATAAAAACAAATTATCTCGCGTTTTTATCAACTTGTTATGTTACCTGTACTTTTACATCATAGAAAAGAAGATCAAATATAAATTTATTTTCTGCATGATAGGTAATGTTTATAATGGTTTCTGAGGACTACCTAAAGTTGCATAGAGGAGAGCTATATAATCATTACTCACACTCTGGTTTTGTTCGAGGCAAATATAAATCAAGGACACTATAAAGATATGTATATACCTGCTGTGTAATCAGTGATTACACTCTGGTTTACGTTGAGGTGGATATAGATCAATGTCCCTGTGGAAGGATATGTATACACCTGAGGTGAGTTGTGTAACAGTGATCACACTCTGGTTTTGGTTGAGGTGGATATAAATCAAGGACCCTGTGTAAAGATATGTATGCACCTGAGGTGAGCTATGTAAATCATTGAACACACTGGTTTTATTTGAGGTGGATAAAAATCATCTGAGTTTCTTGGTAGGTTCATTGCACATCATCATAAGTTACAAAATGAGATCCATTGCTTTTATTTTATTTTTTATTTTTATGTAAGTATGTTACTGACAAAAACTAATATTGGTAGTTTGTTCAGGAAAAATATGCCGTGAAAAACTGGTAAAATCCATGAAAAGTCATTGAAAATAGTGTCTTCAGGGCTAGAAAAAAACCTCTGAAATTTATTGATTACATCCTAGTCATTTGAGGTGGCTGTAAACCAAGGACTGTGTAAAGATAAGTATACTCATGATATTTATGAGATTGTGATGGGACTTCAAGGTCTTTCACTCCTCCTAGGTTAATTCAAATGGAATAGTTTTCTGTTTGTCTTTGGTTTTGTAACTTGTATATTTCTTTCTTTTGCCAAAGGGACTACAGGGACCATGGGCTTACCAGGCCAAAAGTCCTCATTCTGGTGCCTTTCAGGGAATCTGCTCTACGCATAGTCAACACAATGGTCAGTCTGGTCTTGCCCACAGATGAGGTAAAGAGCAAAACTGACCAGTCAAAATACACATGTCCACTCATTAGATGTTTTTTCCATAAAGTAAAAGTTATTTAAAAATGTCATAATTACAGTGTAATTTTGTGTTAATATTAACATTTTTTGCAAAACTATATCATGGTTAGTGAAGCTATAACAAGATGAAACAAATTTGTAGCTATTGAACAGTAAAAACTACATGTGTGCTGTCCATAAGCTTCCTTAAGGTTGGACTGGCTTGATTTTCAGGTTAGGATTCAATAATGTCAAATAACCTGAGATCAGTGTAGGTATTAGCTAATTAGTAATTATACTGCTCAAGGTATAAGAAAGGTTACCATTTCACTACACAGTTTTGAAAATTTCATATTTTTCATTGTCAATTTTGTTTTCCCCTTTGGTATGTGTACTGACCTTTTCATTGGTGAAGATATTATTGAACCTAGCTAAGTGTATTGCAACTAAGTGACAGTTATGTAAATACATAATCATACACAGCACATGCATCATGTAATACATAATCATACACAGCACACACATCATGCAATACATAAACATACACAGCACACACATCAGGTAATATATAATCATACACAGCACACACATGCAATACATAATCATACACAGCACATGCATATGCAATAGATAATCATACACGGCATACAAAGGCAATGCATAATCATACACAGCACATGCACATGCAATAGATAATCATACACAGCACAAATGCAATACATAATTATGCACAGCACATGCACATAATGCAGTACATAATTATACACAGCACACACATGCAATACATAATTATACACAGCACACACATGCAATACATAATTATACACAGCACACACATGCAATACAATACCTAATTATACACAGCACACACATGCAATACCTAATTATACACAGCACACACATGCAATACATAATTATACACAGCACACAAATGCAACACATAATTATACACAGCACACATCATGCAATACGTAAGTATACACAGCACATGCATATGCAGTAGATAATCATACACAGCACAAATGCAATGCATAATTATGCACAGCACATGCACATAATGGAATACATAATTATACACAGCACACACATAATGTAATACATAGCTATACACAGCACACACATGCAATACATAATTATACACAGCACACACATGCAATACATAATTATACACAGCACACACGTGCAATACATAATTATACACAGCACACATCATGTAATACATAATTATACACAGCACACACATCATGCAATATATAACCATGACACACACATGCTCATAATCATACACAGCATACCCATCATGCAATAAATAATCATACACAGCACATACATAATGCAATACATAATTATACACAGCACACACATGCAATGCATAGTTATACACAACACACTCATGCAATACATAGTTATACCTAGCACAAACAGACAATACATAATCATAGACATCACACATCATGCAATACATAAGTATACACAGCACACACATCATGCAGTATATAACCATGACATGCACATGCTCATAATCATACACAGCATACCCATCATGCAATAAATAATCATACACAGCACACACATAATGCAATACATAATTATACACAGCACACATATCATGCAGTACAGAATTATACACAGTACACATGCAGTGCATAATCATACACAGCACACACATAATGCAAAACATAATTATACACAGCATGCACATGCAGTACATAATTATACACAGCACACATGCAATACATAATCATACACAGCACACACATCATGTAATTACATAATTATACATAGCACACATGCAGTACATAATTATACACAGCACACACATCATGCAATACATAATTATACACAGCACACATGCAGTACATAATTATACACAGCACACATGCAATACATAATCATACACAGCACACAAATCATGCAATTACATAATCATACACAGCACACACATTATGCAATACATAATCCTGCACAGCACACTTCATGACATGATACCTCAGTATCATAATATGTATGGAAGGAAAACTGCTCGTATTTCAGGAAGTTGGCAGCTATATAACAATGGGTTTTGCCCATACGTCACACTTTTCTTTATGGAGTATAAATCTAAAACTATTTACGCCTTCATTTCTGGAACATAATTCCAGAACCATCTAAGATATTTCTATGAAACTTGGTACACAAATTACATTAGCGTTGCATTTGCATGCCATTTGCTATTCATAGATCTTCACTTTCAATATTTGTGATTCTTTTGTCCATTTTTCTGTCCATCTGACTTGTAATTATGATGCCTTTCTTTCCGGGTACTTTTATTAGACTTTTTCTTTTACTGATTATGAATGTCATGTGATTATCATGCTTTTGATACCTGTTATAATTGAGCATTAAAAATAGTCATTACAGATTTGGCTGGGGAAATTAAACTGAAAAGTTCTAATAGAAAACATTGAATTCAAGATTTGTTTAAATGATCATTACTGTATACATGCAAATCTTTACTGTATCCATGCAAATTTTTACTATGTCTATGCAAATCTTTACTGTATCCATGAAAATTATTTTATTGGCAACTAATCCCACATTTTTTTATGAATTGCCCTGAAACTTGATAGTCTGTGTATACATCAGATGAATGTGTGCTTTCGTCATTATCAGATGATTTTATTTCACTGGCCATAAGATCAAGAAAGCTGATGATGCTCCTGCACCCATTGTTCATCATCCATCACCTATTGAAAGTTGCTATTTTCAGCTTCTGAAAAACACTGGATCAATTTCAGTAAAACTTTCGGAGAGCATGAAGAGCTCTGTTTTTTATAAAATGATGCTAATGCACCATAAGTTATGGACACAGTTACTAAAACCTTTAAATAACTTCTTTTCAAAATTCCCTTAACATGGTTTGATCAAATTTGACAGAAAGCAACTTGGCACAAAGAGTTTTGAAGACATTTCTGCAATAAGTATCCTAAAGAATTAAATATCCTGACTTAGATTTATTTTGTGACTTTTATTTGGCCATTAGGCAGATAAAAGACAGGTGAGCCCAACTTGGGCCTCTTGCTAAGCATGTTCTTTTCTTTATTAAAATAAATTTTATGTGTTCATTTGCATGTTCATGCATGTATATATTCATCCATAGTTATTTCTCTTTTCTGCTTGCACTGCATTTTTAGGCAAGGGCTGGGGATCCATATCCTATGGACACATTAAATGTTGAGTAAAGAAAATCAGCTGATTAGTCACTAAAGTACAGACATCATCAGGTTGAGAATGAAACCATTTTAGTCATTCTTGCATAAGTATTGGTATGATATCATTGTCAGCCCAAGACACGTCCATATTTCTTTCTTCCCAAATATTTTTCTCCAGCTAATTATTTCTCATCAAAATTTAAGTTCACATGCCTTATTTATTAAAGCATGTGTAGAGTATGAACATGACAGTGTTTGAATGGCTTTTACCGTCTTCAATTTGTTTAAACCTGTTATGCAAAATACAACAAAGAAATTCAGGTTAATTTTCGAGTCATTATCCTGCAATTTTACATATTGAAATTATATGACACAAGTAAAATACAATGAAATAATTTCACATCTGAAGACTATCAGCATATTCATTTATATTGGTATTTGTTGCAGAAATTCGTGAGCAATAAGAAACGATTTCAGGCAGAATTCGGACTTTCCAAAGATGAAGAAGTGACAAAAGGATTTAAACCAGGTATTGTACTGAAAATTCAAGTCTACCGACACGTACTCAGATGTCTAGAGATGTAGGGAGGAGATATAATACCACCTCATAGGGATGTTAGAATTTGTTCGATTAACTTTGTTCTCAACTATTCCACTTGGTCTTCATTGCAAATATTTATACATACCCCACCCCACCTTATACATATACACATGGGAGGGGGAGAAGTATACTGGAGTCAGCTTGACCATCCACTTGGATAGTTGAAAAGGGCATATTGTTTCGCTGCTGTCCATTCATAAGTTTCGAGGTATACAAAACAATGCATGTTTTTATTGATATATATAGTGACCCAGTTATATTTTCAGGTCATTACAGAATTATAAAATTGTTGTTGAACCATTGTTAGTGACAAGCAAAACATTGCAGCCTCTCTAATGTCAGTGACAGTGTAAGAGTTTAAGGTTTTGGTTGAAGTGTTTCATTGGCATATATTTTCTTCACTCATCATACAAGGCATTAATTTTCATCATCTATTAGACATTAACTTTCATCATACAAGGCAGAACTGCCAACTCTTATGATTTTGCATTAAGTTTTATGAAAATTACCCTTAAAATACCGACTTATGGCACACAAGCAAAAACTACGGAAATGTGATTGTTGCCAGAAAATCTGGATAATTGGTTCATCCGTGTTTGATATGGATCCGGATTTCATATTAGCATTAGTAAAATTAGTCAGGGAACCAGACTTACTTTACAGCAGCATCCCAGACACTTTATACTGCACCTATTTGTTCATGCAAAGCGTGTGCATGATCAAACTGTTTTTTAAAATGGCGTCCATAAAGCGATGCATGTTTAATATGAAAGGGAAAATAAGCTTCTAAAAAAGTGTTAATAATCAACGCAGAAGAAAAAAAAGGAGTATTCAGATTATTGTGAATAAAAGCAGGAAAGGACACAATTACGTTTATTGGACATCACGTGCCAATTTGAGTATGCCGCGTGGCGGGAGATATGATTGCCGTCGTCACGTGAAATGGAAAAGAATTTCCAAGAATTGCGTCAAGTTGAGAGATAGCAACAAGCCATTGAGTTGCATAGGGTTTGGAACTTAAGTTTGTGCAGCTGTACTAGTGGTAAATAAAGTCTATGCGTGCTTTACAAACTTTTCAGTTGAACAAAATGTTTATTGTCACTGCGTTGAACTTTTATTTATGTTTTCCGGTTTTACAATAGCAGTTATTGATGTTTGTTACACCTTACTGAAAGCTGGTCAATCTTATGGAGAAAAATCAACTACCTTACTGAGATGGACTTGTCAGGGTTGGCAGGTCTGACAAGGCATTAATTTTCATCATACTCGGTATAAATTTTCACCATACAAGGCATTAATTTTCATCATCTATTAGACATTAATTTTCATCATCTATTAGACATTATTTTCATCATACTTGGCATTAATTTTCATCATACTAGACATTAATTTTCATCAAACTAGACATTAATTTTCATCATGCTAGGCATTAATTTTTATCATACTGGACATTAATATTCATCATACTTTGTATTAATTTTCATCATGCTCAGTATTAATTTTCATCATCTATTAGACATTTTCATCATACTAGGCATTAATTTTCATCAAGCTTCGTATTAATTTCGTCATAACTAGGCATTCATTTTCATCATACTAGACATTAATTTTCATCATATTTGGTATTAATTTTCATCATCTATTAGGCATTAATTTTCATTATACTAAGCATTAATTTTCATCATACTAGACATTAATATTCATCATACTTGGTATTAATATTCATCATCCTTGGTATTAAATTTCATCATCTATTAGACATTTTCATCATACCAGGCATTAATTTTCATCATACTCGGTATTAATTTTTGTCATACTAGGCATTAATTTTTGTCATACTAGACATTAATTTTCATCATACTCCATATTAATTTTCATCATCTGTTAGGCATTAATTTTCATCATACTAGGCATTAATTTTCATTATCCTAGGCATTAATTTTCATCATACTTGGTATAAATTTTCATCTTCTATTAGACATTAATTTTCATCATACTCAGTATTAATTTTCATCATGTATTAGGCATTTTCTTCATACTAGGCATTAATTTTCATCATACTAGGCATTAATTTTCATCATACTAGGCATTAATTTTCATCATCTATTAGACATTAATTTTCATCATACTAGACAATAATTTTCATCATGCTAGGCATTAATTTTCATCATATATTAGACAATAAGTTTTATCATACTAGACATTAATTTTCATCATGTTGGTATTAATTTTCATCATACTAGGCATTAATTTTCATCATCTGTTAGACCTTAATTTTCATCATGCTGGGCATTAATTTTCATCATATATTAGACATTAATTTTCATAATGCTGGGCATTAATTTTCATCATACTAGGTATTGATTTCCTAAATGCTAGGCATTAATTTTCATCATACTTGGCATTCATTTTTTTAGTTGGCATTAATTTTCATCATACTAGGCATTCATTTTTATAGTTGGTATTAATTTTCATCTTACTAGGCATTCATTTTCATCAGGCTAGGCATTAATTTTTCATCATACTAAGAATTAATTTTCATCATACTAAGAATTCATTTTTTTCATACTAGGCATTAATTTTCATAGTTGGTGTTAATTTTCATCAGATATTAGGCATTAATGTTCATCATTCTAGGCATTCATTTTCATAGTTGGCACTGATTTTCATCATACTATACTAGGCATCAATTTTCATCATACTAAGCATTAATTTTTATCATACTAGGCATTTCCATCATACTATGCATTAATTTTCATAGTTGGCACTGATTTTCATCATACTATACTAGGCATTAATTTTCATCATACTTAGCATTAATTTTTATCATACTAGGCATTTCCATCATACTAGGCATTAATTTTCATCATATGAGGCCAATGTGGGTATGTAAGAAAGCTTGCTAGTATCTTCACTTGGGTTGGTGGTTCATTCCAGGGTTTTCCTGGGTTCTTCCTCCTGCAGTTACACTGGCTTAGATGTATAGCCTATCTTGTGGTGAAAAATGGCATTAAAGCCTATATAAACATTATTATACTAGGCATTGATTTTCTTAATACTATAATAGGCATTGATTTTCATCATACTAGGCATTTTCATCATGATAGTTATTAATCATTATAAACTAAGACAGTTCAATCAGTAGCAGACACACCTGCCCCTATGACCTTAGATCAACGTCACTGTCATAGAATATTTGGATTGTGGTTTTGGTTAAAGTTTTTTAATTTCCTTATTTTTCCATAGCCCCTTTATGTATTTTATTCATATTTTGTATGAATCATTATGAAACTTAGTTAATTTTGCCACATGCTCACTCAGCCTTTGGACCTAGGGATAGAAGTCACATTTTACAGCAGTGTTTTAGATCAAGGCATGACATGTAGACCCCTGCATTTTGTGGAACTTTTTGTACTTTGCTTGTTTTTTTTTTATACAAAATCCTTGTTTGCACCATAAGTAAAATCAATTTGAGGTAGACGAGTGAAACTATGTAGGCATATTTGTATTCATGTTTATTTTTAAGTGCATAACAGTAATTTTTAAATTTGTACACTTTGTGGTACTGAGATTTTATATGTGGACTCCATTATGAACCATTATGATGAAGTATCACCAGAGAAAGTCTTGGACTTTTTGTATGAAATGTGGTTTAGGTAAAAACAAATTGGATACTGTTTTTAAGCATTTGAAATCTTTTTTCCTTTCTCTTTTATTTTATATACTTTTTACAGAATTTTAACATCATTACCTATTAGCTATTAGCAAAAAATATTCATGGTGGAGAAATTAAAATTTTAATCTAAAAACTTTTCTTTGATGTACCTTCTGGCTTAGTAGTTAGAGCATCCGCCTCGGATGCAGGAGGTCGCAGGTTCAAACCACGGCCAAGTCATACCAGAGACTGATAAATATGGTACTAACAATTGCCTCGCTAGGTGCTCAGCATTATGAGTTAGTGTTAGGACTGGTCGGCCTGGTGTCAGGATAATGTGACTGGCTAGGACATCGTGCTACATTTCTGCGGCATGATGCCCCAGTGCTAGACATCACTATAAACTGTCACACTGCAGACATCATAGCAGTATGACTGAAACATTGTTAAAGCTACGTTAATCCAAATCACACACACACACCTTCTTGCTTGACTACTGTAGCTTAGCATGATCACATTTGGCTGATTATAGAGATAACTGATCTTGACCTTCAAATAAATGATTTTGTGAATCAAGTTGACTCGCTGCATTAGAGGAAACTTTTATACTATGACAATTTTGTGATTTACAGTTCCTCAGCTTTGTCAGCTAAATTTATCAATTTTTAACAACACACAAATCCAGAAACATTCCAATGAAATATTATGATCTTTTTATTATTAAGTTAAGACACTTTTTTTTTCTTCTCTTTCTATCTACAGAGGATTATGAGGCTACATTTGCTGGAAATATTGATGAACATTTTCGTATTGGAATTGGAGTGGCCAAAAAGACTCTCAAGCTATACACTAAATTCTATTCTTCTGACATCATCCTGGCTTCCCCTCTTGGGCTCAGGACCCTTATAGGAGCAGAAGGGTATGTAGCAAAAATAATTCTTTATTTACCCTCCCCCCACACACTTAGCTTTTCTAATCAAAGACATGGTAGAACTCTTGGTATCAGAGGCCAGCAATTAACCATCAGGTTGAATGAGAGCGTACCATGTAAGTAGGTGTACTAAAAACATAATTTTTTATACAATCAAGAAGAAATTATTCTGGACTGTTGGCTGCCTATCTCATCAGCATTTTGGACAGTGAAACAACAGCTAAAGCAGCCAAAGCTACTCTGCAGTCACCTGTTTCTGAATGGAAGATTACATGTACTGACTTAAAATGGTACATAAATCAGCATGTTCTTCATAATTAGCAAAATATGTGAAATGAAAGCTCCATAAACCAGGTTCAGGTCATCAGCCCACCATTGAAGAGTGGCATCTTTCGTATCACAAACGAGGTGGCATTGTACAAGTTGCATGTCAAGCACATATGCCGAACTCATGCATACATCCTGTATGGTGAACCTTGACTAGTGTGCATCCTATGCAGCTGGGAACTGACAATGGAAAACACTCTTTGACTCCATGAGAGAGAAGTTTTTATGTGAAATCAGATGAGAAACTATATGTTGATGAACTACCTGAGAAAATCTTGGTCTTTTTGAGGGCATGCTGTTTATGTAATTTGACTGCATTTTAATGATTTTGTCTATTATTCCCTTACATTTTATTTTAGATACCATTTACCATTTAACTTTAGTTGTTTAGTACTTAATGTTTATGATTTATTGGGACTATATCTTCCAGGAGTTATCATTTTGTGTGGTTATTTATATTTAAATTTTGAGGCATTTCTAAATGGTACCAGTATCGTACTTACGTGGTATGTAACCCTGCCACTACAACTACTGCTGCTGCTGCAGCTTGTTTGATGACCTCACCAAAGTATGTGGGTGACAGGAATTCACTGAATTTGTTTGTTATATTTTTATGGTCTTTCAAAATTAAAATGTACTAGCTAGACTGAGAGTCCAATGAGTTGGAGTCATTTGTGTGTATCTCATTAGGCAATAATTGCATTTTCAATCTGCTAGTGCGACAGCAAACAAAAAATGGAAATAAACTTCACATATTTGGTTATTGTGCTTTCTACAAGTTGGGTCTGGTTTGTTTTTGTGGGTTTAATGCCATTTTTCAGTACTAGATAGACCGTACATGTTGGCCAGTATATTTAATGGAGAAAGAACACCTGGAAAAACAACCGACCAACGGGAAGCTACTGGCAAGCTTTCTCGCATATGTTGGCTGAGCTGAGACTTGAACCCATGTGAACAGGAGTGAGATATCAGTGATCTGTAAAGGCAGGTGACTTTAACCACTCGACCACCTGGGGCCATTTTAAAGGTGGGAAGGTTACAAGAAAATTTGCTTGCCTTTCAATGAAATGTTTCTGGGCTAGTTGGAGTAAGGAACTACCATTCCCGAATCATCTATTTTTGCATTCGTGATAACATACCAAACTACTCCATGAGGTTGACTCCGATGCAGTCATGTTAACTGCATTTAGGTTTTACAAACATGATAAGCTTACATTTTATTTATCTTCTGTTGATCATGCATCAAATTCTTGCAACTTGTATTAAATATTCTTGATAATTGTGATATCACATGTACTTGTGGTGGAAGAAACTGGAGAACTGTGAGACAATTACTGTTTAGAATTCAGATGGATGATCACTAACTATTACACATGCAGGTTTGAGTTGTCAAACTTTGACCACAGAAATGCTAAGTAAATACTCTGATCGTTTTTTCAGTTGTGACAAGGCATTAGAATCATGGGAAGAAAAAAAAACATTCATAATGATAATTTTAGCATGAGCTTGTTTTAACAGATTGATCTGATCAAACAAGTAATTATATGAAATTTTCCAAGCATTGGTTACAAAACAGAAGTTATTATTATTATTTTCCATTCCTACTAAGAACATTTATCACAGGGGAATAAAAACCTTTCAGTAACCATGGAGCAACAGCTACAGTGAATACCACTTCAGATGTACTTCATTCATGGGTAATCATGATCAGTCACTTCATCAGAGATTGTCCTATGACAAGGATTTAATTCCATTTTGTAGCATACACATTGTCTCTCCATTGACACCAAGGGGAAGAAATTGTATATTATACCTGTTCAAAAAATTTACTTTCTGCTAGATACACTGTCTCGATCAATTTTATTGACAGTTTAAAGATAGTCTTCAACTGTTTTGATTAGAAAAGACCTGAAATGTTTTTAGATATAAAATTTGTATAATAGAGTGTTAAACATTATTATTTTTTTGGTCATATTCATTTGTGTAAACGCTTAACATGTGATACATCACTTCTGGTCGTAATATATGCCGAAAGATTTTACATTGTATTACAATCTACACGAAGATAGTTACTTCTCTTACTGTTACCATCACTATCTCATCTTAATATTTTATATCTGCTTTGCTGTCATTTACCTTAGAGTTCTTTGCTATTGCAAACAGTTAAGGGTCTGCAACAGTTAGCAAGGAAGAAGTTTCCAGCCTTGTCTTCTGAGGAGTTTTTGGGGTTCTTTTCCCTTGGGTCACAGAGGAGGATTACCCAAGTCCCTCCAGAGACTCTTGGGGCTAGTGGGCCCCCTCCCAGGTTATAAACATGTGGAGAGTGAGTCACACCCTCCCATTAGAGAGGAGCAGCACCCTCTCCATTTCATGAGGTCAGAAAGTGAGTCACATTCCTCTTCGCCCATGCGGGAGAAGCAGCACCATCTACTGCCCACAGCTTGGTGTGGGTTGAAAGTGAGTTGAGCCTTCAGTAAGGGGGGATCAACATCTTATCAGTCCTCTGGGCCCATTGATCAAACCCCTCAGTATGAGATAGATCAGATCTTGGGAAGGGTCTTCCTACAGATCTGTGTTGCCTGACAAGTCTTTGCCCAGTATCTGGGGTCGTTGGAGCATCTATAGTAGAAGGATGGGGATCAGGCCAAATCCCTATCCCCCATCTACCATTTCATCCCATGGGGGACTGGGAATCACTTTACCGATGCCAGATTAGAGAAGGGTATCAGATCTGCATCCCCCTTCCCTATTTGCCCTTTAAATCCCTGTGGGATGTTTGGCCTCCCACCACAGGGAAGTGATTTGCCCATCCGCTACATGTGGCCATGGTCTTCTGGTCCTTGGCCAGGTGGTAATGAGGTCATTGCTGCTGACCATGGTCCTACATCATCTTACGAAGTAGGATCATTAAAGAGTTTTGAGGATGGACCTTCTTCCCCAAATGCTTTTTATAGGGTGGACAGTCACCTTCATCCACCTGTTGAATCACTATTAAGGAAAATTTGTTAACTCCGTGTGAGGATTTACCAGCTCCAGTTTCTCTTCCCCCAACAAGTCAGAGGAGATCAACAGAGAGGGAAATTGGGTCATATCTCTTAGGAGAGAGTGGGATGAATATGGCCTTTCTGCCCTCTTCAATGTGCACAAGTTTGATCAAGGCGATGTGGTCACCCCACCCCACCCCCCACCATTTGGATCTCCTGCCTCCTCTCACCCTTAAGTTAATGTGGAAGAGGAGGAAGAGAGCTGGTCTTTCAATAAAGTGGTAAACATATCCCACACTTTCAGATTCTGATAACTTAAAAATTCTTTCCAGTTTGGATAAACTCTTTAGGGCAAATTGTCAATCAGATCCTTTGTTGCTTCATCACTTGGTTATGATTAAGGAACTCTGTCGAAGGTTTAGCGATTGTCAAGACTTTGCTAGGCAACATAGAACATGATCTGTCCTTCCTCCCTGCAACCCTTGTTAGCTGCTTCTAGCTATAAGGTCCATACCCCTTCTTGGCCTACTAAACCACCCACATTGGATGCTGAAGAGGAAGAGGTTCACTCCTCCTTTGAAAGGGTGCAGTACAGCTGGAGTGAAATGACCAATCTCCAGCCTACTACTCCTGGATTTTCCTGGTTCCCAAGAAAGGAGAAAAGTCACATCTTAACAGATTTCTGCTGGAGGAGCTATTCATGATGGAGACCACAGCCTCAGTCAGGAATGCCACAAGACCAGGCAGTTGGGCAATCTCCATTGATATTCACGAGTGTACCTTCACATCCCCATCTTTCCTCTACACAGAAAGTACCTCCAGTTTTGCTTGGTCTTCCAACTTTGAGCTCTGCTAGTTGTCTTAGCCTCTGCATCCAGAGCTTCTACCAGCATCATGCAGCCCATTTAAGGTAACTAGGTGTCCTAATTCTCCAATATTTCAACAGTTGGTTGATCCACAGTGGCTGGCTAGAAGACTTACTGTTCTAGCTTTGGGGGACTCCTTTGGTGTACTTGTTTGCCACCAAGCTAAACAAGTTCCTCCTTTTTGTTTCCCCAGTCCCTGACCAGAAGGACTGGGCAGTGGACACTTTCAGCCTGTAGTGAGATCTTCAGTTCACTTACATATTCCCACCTTTTCAAGATGATTGACAGCTTCTACACAAAGCACAAAGTCAGGTACTCCACTGCTGAGCTCATCTTGATTACCCCTCTTTGGCCTCAGCAATTATAGTTCAACAATCTTCTTGATCTGTTAATGGACCATCCCAGGTGCTTACCTCAGAGGAGAGATCTCCTCAGGGACGTCCTAAGCAACAGCTCACAGATTCTCCACCTTCATCCTTGGTTCATCACAATCACTCAGCAAAGAAAAATTTTCAGTAACAGTTGCCAGATACATATTCAGTCCAGGATAAGATCTGTGTCTAAGGTATATAATGCCAAACGGAGAATCTTTTGTCATTGATGTAGTAAATAATGTATCAATACCAGCTGTCAGAATTATGAGCCTGTTTCTCTCCTTTGCCAGCCAGGTTTTTCATTTTTAGCAAAAGACCAGCTTCCATTGGTTGCTCCCCTACTGATTGAGATCCCCAGTCTCCACTGTATCTGTGCATGGGTTGAGCAAGGTAGACTTTTTTGTCCAGTTATGGCTTGACATTTTTATTTGGCAGCCTGTAAAGGAAGAAAGAAGGATAGGAAGCATATTTTCCTCCTCATTAAATATTCAACTGATATTTCAGCTTCCACCAGTTCTAGGTTGATTCATTTAGCTATTAAGAGAACTTACCAGTCTCTTATTGATAGGGACCTGTCTTTCATGAAAAATAAGGTCCACGATGTTCGAGCGATTGCTGCCTCATGGACCTATCTGACTCGTTCATCTTTGGAGGATGTGATGAAAGACACATTTTGTGGGGTGTCTTGGAGGCAATCCAGTTTTCTGGAATCTTCTGGTTTACCCAGTTGGAAGGAGGAATTTTCATCATATGATTGGGGTATTTTCCTCCCCAAAAGTTACAAGCTATGCAATAGCAACATTTAATGTAATACATCATTAAAATTAGTTTTACACCCACCCACCACCAAACTACAATTGACTGGTTTAGAATAAGTTTTTGCATTTAACTCATTTTCTTGGTATGCTTTGTACATACTATCCTATCTAAAATCATGCACATTGGGGATGCATATTGGTGAGCACTCATTTGATTTGTAGGTCATTATGGCCCATATTTTATGCTTCACTGACTTTAGTTAAATATTGTGTTGATGTTCATTTCTCATGCACCGTTGATGCTAGAAATGTGAAAGAGACAATATTATGCATCTCTATTACTACCATAACATTATAATTAAAGATACTAATTGTGACCTATATTTCATCTTGTACTGGCTTTGCTCAAGTTTTTGACTTGGTGAGTGTTTGGTTTGTTATATACATACTGTCCTACCTAAAACCATGGAACTTGGCAAGTGGATGCATCTTGATAAGATCTTCACCCATCTTGAAAAAAGAGGTGTCTATGACCTGTATACTAATTCTTCAGTGCCGTTGTTAAAATTTTGTGTTAAATGTTCATGTATTGGCTGATGTTTATTTTCAATGATGAAACTTGATAATTAAATATATCTGTGTTATTACTTTTATGTTTGACAAAAGTGTCTTATATAAATGTATTTATGATCGCATAGATTCTAGTCTTCCAGAAGGCCCTTTCTGACCAGAGTCATTGGAAGTTGGAATAAATGTGTTGATTTCATTGTTAACTTGCCATATTAATGACTTTACATTGGATATTGGGAAATGTTACCCTCAGTGCTCACATGTGCTGTACATGTGAATGATAATAGGAATTGGATGAGTGGACTGTATGCTGCATGCTTTTCATGTGAGGCCTCACATGTAGTGGTTGATCAACATAATTACTGATGCATGAATTACTGCTGGCTATTACTCCAGTGTTACTCATAGCCTTTGACTTTCACTCAGTAAAATCAGGATTCTAGGAGTGGACAAGGATAATAGCCTGTCAAGCACATTTTTATAAAGAATGACTTTCTAAAAAAAATGCAAAATATTATATTCTGGTTTGTATCAACTCATTATAGTACCTCTACTTTGATATAATAGGAAAGAATTTTTTTTTTCATTGTTTGGTCTTTCATACCCTCTCACAATGGATGGTTGACAATGATAATATTGTGTCAAGTAGGATGATTTTTTAAAAAAATGATGCAAAATATTATATTCTGGTTTGTATCATCTCATTATAATATCTCTACTTTTATAACATAGGAAAGATTTTTATTTCATTGTTTGCTTTTTTTGGTACCCGCTCCCAGTGGGTGGTGGGTAGGTTTTTTTGGGGGTACCCTCTCCCAGTGGGTAGTGGGTAGATTGGTGGGTAGGTGGTGTCACTTTATGTTAGTATAGTTCTGGCTATAGTGTAGATTCCAAATTAAAATTTCACATTTTGGAAAGATTAAACTTTTAGCTATCAAGATAAAATATTGCAACAAAATTGATTATTTACAAAAGGGGCAAAGATCACTTTAGTCTTAATGTGTTTTCTGCATGATAATGTTTACAGTGGCTACAAGAAACTCTTAAAAGTAGAGGTAAGTTATGTAATTGTTGATTAAACTATGGCTAATAAAGAACAAAAGAAATGTTCACTGTTTTCTTTTTTTATCAGGGAGAAGGAGAGGGACCACGATTTCCTGAATTCCATTGAGATTCTAATATTAGACCAGGCTGATATCTTCCTGATGCAGAACTGGGACCATGTGCTGGTATGTGGGCAACCATTGGGGGCTGGGATTTTTTTTTGTTTTTTTGACTACATTAAAATATCCGTTGTCCAGGCACTGGTTATATAGACTTGTCATTCACTGTCCACCAGTCACACAATTTACTGTGCATAAAATTATACTCTTTCTGGACAATCGGTTATGGAGACAAAGTCTGTGGCGCCAGATGGGTCTGAATAATCAACATTTGACTGTAAGCGGCAAAATATTATTTATGCAAAATAATGATGTGCTACTGATAACATATTTAAGAGGTTTTAGTCTAGCATGTCATGGCAGAAGATTGACACAGTGATCACTGTGGTGGCAATGTTCATGTCCATATGTCCGTCCCAGTGTCCATCAACACCTCAGATGAACTTCATTGTTAATATATTTTATTCAGTTAATTTAAACTAAAGCCCAGAAAAGGGAGGGGGGTCAATTTTGATTTTACATGCTGCCATGATGTTCTAAGAGACCCTAGGCTGGTCTTTATTGTTATGTTTTTACATGCTGCCATGCAGGTCTAAGAGACCCTAGACTGGTCTTTGTTGTTATGTTTTTACATGCTGCCATGCAGGTCTAAGAGACCCAGGCTGGTCTTTGTTGTTATGTTTTTACATGCTGCCATGCAGGTCTAAGAGAACCTAGACTGGTCTTTGTTGTTATGTTTTTACATGCTGTTATTCAGGTCTAAGAGAACTGAGGATGGTCTTTGTTGTTGTGATCCAGGAGTCATAATGCAGAATACCTGACCTGTCTCAGATACAATCATTATAGAGTATACAGTCTGTTAAAACAAACTAGCATACACCTTGCTTTAATGGAGGTTATATTGTGATAATGTCTGTTCATCAGTCTGTCTGTCTATAATCACATCTCCTAAACCACCGAGTATTAATTCACCAAATTTATAAATAGGTTGCCCCATATGTGACATGGGTATAATATTTTTTAAACTTTCCCCATGTGTTCCCTGGGAGTGGACTTGCGAGGTTAAATATAAAAAGGTATAGTTCCACTGACATTTTTTCATACATATGAATTTGTAAGACGAAGGCATATTAGATGCATATATTAACTAATTTGGGGTTACAAACTATTGATGTGGAGGGGAACATAACAAAACAAACAAACAAACAACAATTTGCCATCTTGGTACCTCAAGTGTTATTAATTTTAATCTTTAGGAAAAATATAAACAATGGTGGTATACTTTCCAGCATGCCTCAAGGGATCAATTACACTAATACATTAAAACAGTTATACTGTTACATTAAAACCATTACATTAAAACATGAGAAAAAGTACATTGATGCATTAAAACAGTTACATCAATACATTAAAACGCTTACACTGATACATTAAAACAGTTACATTTATATATTAAAACAAATATCAGGAAGAAATTGGAATAAGTTCAAAGATAATTGATATTCAGTTTTTGTTTGGTTTTTGTGGGCTTAATACCATTTTTAAGCACTTGATTGGTTATACATCTTTGCCAGTAATTTGGTGAGGAATAACCCAGAAACACCCCAGGAAGTTCCACTGACACACAGGAAGCTACTGGCAAGCTTTTTGACATACCCACTTTGGCTAAGCCAAGACTCGAACCCATGCAGACAGGGGTGAATGTCAGTGATCTGTAAAGGCGAGTACCTTAGACCACCCGGTCATGTGGGGTCCCTTGATATTCAGACATGCATGAATCAGTACTTGGTTAAATCAACAAATTTAATAGGGCTTTTCTCAGTGAAGTCGGTAAAGCCTTATTGTTAATCCATCCATTAGCTTATCTATTCATTGTTTAAGAGTCTGCCCATCTGTCACCAGTTTGGTTTCCACAAGTGTCATCATTCCATGGAGTTATTACTGCTGGTAGCCCATACTCCAAACTTTAATTTCTGCAGCATAACTTTTCCAGCAATTGTTGGATATCAACCGTATTTAGTTTGCATCTTTATTTTGTTGACACTGTAAATTAATTTAATTTCTTGTGTTACTTGACTTTATTTACAGGTGTTGTGCCCCTTGACTGCACATTCTACAGACATCGTTTTCTACAGCATAGCTTTACAAAAGATTCTTTTGCTGGATTCATCCAAATTTGGCATGCATCTTTACATTGATGAGACCTTGAAGCTTTAGACGATGTCATGTACTAGTGTTATTAGATTACAGTGTCATTATTAATTAGTTGAGTGATTGCCCATATTTTCCAATTGTGGGGGCTTTTGAATGAGGATCATCCAGAATTTCAGGCAGATGTCATGTCAATTTTACATTGTTGAATTCTTGCATGAGTTCAACAACAGTATTTTAATGTCATCTTTATATATAATAGCCCACTGTAACTCGATACACAAATTTTTTTTCTCACAAATTTCATCCTGTTTAAGGCACTGGGCAAATTGTAGCAAGTGCTGCCCTTTTTTATATGCCCATAGCTGGTAGCTTTAGTTTTTATTATTATCAACTGTTAGCTGAAACTTACTTTCTTTTGTCTTTTAAAGAGTAAGAAGACACTGTAAGTACATGATAATAAGCCGATTTTGTGGCATGTAAATTTTCAGAAACTTTGAGAGACTGTATTCTGTTTTGTAGCACATCATGAATCACCTCCATCTCCAACCAAGCGAGTCCCATGGTGTTGATTTTTCTAGAGTGCGAATGTGGATCCTGAATGGATGGTGAGAAAAGGCTACTATAGCAAAAATCAATAACGATTACAGCTAGAAACAAAAACAATTATATTGTCAGACACCAGTATAAGCTTTCAAAGCAGAAAGAAGTGAGAGATCATCAGGGAGACTTGACAAATTTTCATCATGATAACCATATTATTGCATTTTTATTATTATTATTATTATTATTATTATTATTATTATTATAGCTAATCCCCAAGTTATGAGATATTTTGCATTTCAGTGAGTGTTCACATAAATCAGAATTACATAACTTTAAATTTTTGGTTTCAGAACCTCTAATTTTCATTAAACAATATGTAGTTCAGTTAACTTAATACCGTTCATTTTTGCAATTTACAACTCCTAATTTGGGTTTTAGATAAATAATTTCGTTACTTTTTAGTCTTCACTACAAAAATTGAATTTAGAAAAATTTGTGTTAATGTGAGATTCACACAAGTCAAAATCGTGAAAGATACCAGTATTATTATTATAAATTGTGAAATGTGTAATAATCCTCTTTGTAGAAGTTTTAGTTGCAGTAGGAACAGTAGTATTGACCGCTCCGGTGGCCTAGTGATAAAGAGTCTGCCTCGGATGCGGGAGGTCACGGGTTTTGAACCCCAGCTGAGTCATACCAAAAGACTTTCAAAAATGGTACTAGCAGCTGCCTTGCTTGGCGCTCAGCATTAAGAGGTTAGTGTTAGGACTGGTTGGCCTGGTGTCAGGATAATGTGACTGGGTGGGACATCATGCTACATGTCTGCGGCATGATGCCCCAGTGCTAAACATCACTATAAACTATCACAATGCAGACATCGTAGCGATATGACTGAAAAATTGTTAAAGCTACATTAAAAATCTAAATCACACACACACACACAGTAGTATTGCTTTTTGGTAGAAATAGTCGTCGCAACTGCTGCTGTGGTGTAAAATTATTTAATTGTCTCAAGAGGACGGTTTCATTTTAGTGATATTTGGTTTAACCTTGGATTTTACCCTTATGCAGTGTAAACAGTCTGGTTTCATGGCAGGATATTTTGAAGTTGATTTAGGAGACCTATATGTTTGCATGTTGTATTTTCTGTATTTCTCACTGTAAGAGAGTTACAAGATTCCTGATCAAGCCCATGACATTTCAGCCAAACAAGATGATGTCCACTATCAGCTGCTGAACATTTATCTGACATGGCTCACAGTACACTGGTAGACATTTTTTTAATAACATTTGGGATACTAGTGACTTCGCGCAGTCTTGGCAAGAAGCAAAGGCGGTAACAGTACCAAAACTTGGAAAGGAAGGGCAAAACCAGCCTTTCCAACTATCGTCTCATTAACAAGTCATATTTGCAAAACCATGGAATAGATGATGACTGATGTACTGCTCTAGTATCTACATTTGGATGGTGGATGTGGATTCTGATGCCTGAGATGCATAATGGACCATCATGTCAGACTCGGCATTTATTGGAGAAGCTAATATAAAGAAGGAAAATTTAGTTGCCCTCTTTTCCTACTTGGAGAAGCTACAACATGACATGGCATAATGAATAACCTATTTTACCTATGTCTCAGGGGCCACCTACCTAACTTTATCTAAATTTTTGAAAGATAGAAACATCAAAGTTAAGGTAGGCAGCATATTTTCTGAAAGCTATCCTCAGGAGATGGGTGTACCTAAGGGCAGGATATTTTCAGTCACCCTATTCAACAAAAAAATTGACTGCTTAGTGAAATGCCCTAATCCAGGAACTGCCTGCTATTAAATGTTGATATTTAATGAGATATAGATCTGAATGAGTGTACGAGTAACGAGTGTATTCAATGCATTCAAATTTTCAAAAACAAAACTATGTACCTGTGCAGATTACATCTTATTCATGATGACCCAAAGCTCTCTCTTGTCAGATGTCTTATTCCTTTTGTGGAGGAGATCAAATTCTTTGGGCTTCTTTTTGACCATAAACTAACAATCTTTCATATATTAGATACCTTGGGAGAAACATAAAAAACCCTGGATTTAATACAAGCCATGGCAAGCACATATTGTGGAACAGATAAGAAAGTCCTGCTCCCATTTTGCAGGTCATTAATAAAATCAAAATTTGACAATAGCTTGGTTGTGTATGGATCTGCTTGTAAATCTCACCTGTGGATACTTAGTCTGATACACAATGAGGGACTTGCACTTTGCATTTAGGACTTCCCCTTCTGAAAGTCTTAACTTGAGTCCAGTGAACAATGTTGACTCTTCAGTATGCTAACAAATAATCTTTTAATCCATCTAACCTGATATATGATGAAGCGTTTAGGCCCAAATACAAAACCATGTATGTTCAGAAATCTCATTCCACCTATTGGCACACAAATTTGTCCCCACTTAGAAACAGAAAAAGTAAATGTTGGAAATACTGTAAAATTCTGTATTCCCAAATCACCACCATGGTTATCAAAACCTTCCAATTTAATGTTTGACAAGTGGAAATTCAAAAAGTCCTCAGCAAATTCATCATTTTCAAAGTAAATTCATATGAATCAGACTCTTATATCATTGCATACCTGCATTCATATGGATCAAAAGATGGAGACAACATTGGAACTACCATTGCAAGCTGGTTGCCATATAACATCTCAATTTTTAGTACAGCAGTGATACACACAGCTTTGATTATGTTGAAACCTCAAAAAACAAATTTCATCGTCATGTCAGAATTACCTTTCCACATTAAAGCCTTGCAGAATCTTAAATCTGACAACCATATAATATCCCAGGTATCAGAGAAACATGATGTATTAATACAGTTTGGAAAATGTATTCTGTACTGTTGGCTGAATAGTCGTATTGATATTAAGGGTAATGGGAGTGCAGATAAAGCAGCCAAAGCTGCCCTGCAGTCACCTGTTTCAGAATGGAAGATTCCATGCACTGACTTAAAATATTAATAAATGTGCATGTTTGTCATATTTGGGAAAGCGTAAACAAACTTAAGAGCAAACCCACTGTTTGAACTATAGAACAAAACAGAGAGATTGGCATTACTTTGCTGATCATATATCAGACACACATGATCTGAATTGTGCATATCTCCTTAAGGGTGAACATTGGTTAGAATGCATACCATGACATTATCCACAAACAAGGAAGCATCTTCTGGTTCAGTGTCAGTTTCCACCCCATGAGACAAAAATATGTTGACATGAACTGCCTGAAGAAACTGTATGTGGACATACCACCTGAGAAAATATTGGACTTTTGAAATGAATGCAGTTTATGCAACAACTTTAATTATAGTTTAAGGATTTTACATGTGTTACCTTTGTCTGTAATTTTCTATACATTCTACAGAATTTTAACCTCATTGTGTTAAATGTTTTATCATGTACCTAATACTTGCATTTAATTGGAAGGGTTTACCTTCCTAAATTGTTGTGCAATTCATATTTACATTTTCTGAACTTTACCTTTGGTTGGCACTACATAGCCACTTTGAGGTGCTATGAAAGACTTTATGCATACACACACACACACACACACACACACACACACACACACATGTATGTTTCTTATTTAATGTGACCTTTGAATATTTAATGCTGAATCATCAGTATTATGTGTTTAATTATTTTGGAGAAGAATTGCATAATAAAGCCATCAGTTCATTGTCAGTTCACTGTAAATCCTTGAGGTTATGATTTGTCAGTAGTCAGTTACCTTGGTAGCAGTGTAAGACTCAAAGTAGATAATTGCGAACAGGTGCTATACCATGTTAGACCTAGTATGTGTCTTTGTCACCCTTTCTATTTTCAGGCCATTTACATAATGTCCCATTCAAAGAATTTATTTACAAGTGTAAAAAACTTGTGAAAAATTTGTTTTACACATAGATGTCTTAAAGTTTTCCCTCCATCATTTTTTCCTGTAGTGTGATTTTTTTCAGAAGGCAGCTCCATTGCTTTTTAGTGTAAGGCATAGACTTTGATATGTATGATGGGGCATTGATATTTTACTGCTTTAATAATTGATGCCATGTAGCTCTGTTTTGACATCATCACCTGGAATTGTGGGTAAACTTTTCCAGAATATATCCTATAGTTTGCAGTCAATATTGATATTGAAATGCTTTTGGCATACCATACTTACTCTGATGCCTTTTTCCATACCAAAGTAAATCCTGCCACAATCAAGCACTTGTCTTTTCAAAATTTGTTGATGGCCATTTCATTTGGTTGAAGAGAAATCATAGCTGAAGAATGCCAAAGTCGATAGAACTAGAGGTACATATTCTCTAATGGAAAGAATATGTCAAATCACATTCAGCTATATGGCTTGAAGGGGTGGGGGTCCTCAAGTATTTACCCCAAAGAGTAATTTTTTAAGCTAATTCACAGCAAACTTTTACACCCACAAAGCTACCTTTTTGCCTGGCTGCTCCCTCAAATGATACCTGTGTCATATCGTTATATCACATGCTACATAGTCAGACCTGCTGAAGCAACCACTTGTACATAAAGACTACCTTTGTATATGGCCAAGTACAATAAAGAACTGAACAGTGTGCATTGTAATAACTGATCGTTCTTTACAGTATTGCATGGTGCAAATTTTACTGTATTATTACTTAATATTGTTAATACTGTGATTATTGGAATGATATCTCATGAATCCATTATTATTATGATTATTATTATTATTATTATTCCGCTTATTCTTCATCTTTATTTTCTTATTCTTTTTCTACTTCTTTTTCTTCTTCCTTTTTTTTCTTCTCCTTCTTCTTCTTTCTCTTTTCTTTTTCTTTTTCTTCTTCTTCTTCTTGTCGATTTAAAGGTCTTAGGTTCCTAGCAATATGCCCATGTAGACTTTTGGTAAGTTTTAGAATTGTTTTGGCAGGATGGAGTTCCTTGGGACCAAAATTGAGTCCACTTTAACTATTTTTCATTTTTCCTTCCTTTCAGGTCCAAATTCTATCGCCAGAATTTAATCTTCAGTTCGATACAGACTCCAGAAATAACGTCTGTCTTCAACAAACACTGCCACAGTATCCTTCATTATAACTACAATCAATGCAATTTCTGAGCCTTTAAAAATTGTTATGTCGGAAATATTTTGAAAGAATTATTCTTTTTTTTTTCTATTTGAGTTGATTTACTTAGAATTCCAACAATGAAAGAATGGATACTTCTGGTTTTTTACTCTTCTAGTGAAAAAGTGGCCTTTTGTCATTGAGCTTTATTGATTTGACCTCTATGCCAAAGCTTGAGCTTCTTGGTTAAGTTCCTGAGTGCTGAGAATGCCCATATGGGAAGACATTTGAATATGCACATTTGCCTTTTCATACCCACTAAGTATGAATATAGTTATAGGGTGAGGATGTTATTATTTTCTGAGCTATGACTCAGGGGCTGAGTTTCTTAAGGGTAAGAATAGACCTCAGGGCCAATGTCAGTTGCTTGCATAAATTTGTTGTTTTATGCCTGGTAAGTGTATGCACATGGTTATAGGGTGGGAATGGATTGGTATCATATGTGTAAGTTTGTCTTTTCTGAGGTACGAGTATGGGCTATGTCCCTGTGGGTAGGGGGAAGACCCAGGGGTATGACTTGTAGGGGGTCTCAGTCAGACGTGTTGATTATTGTGAATAGGTTCATTTAGGACAGTATTGCTGGCTGTGGAGACACAAGTTTACCACTTGCTTTTATCCAAGCCATGGTCATTTATCATGAATATTAATTAGGTACATTAACAACCAACTCAGTATATAACTTTAACAGAGCTGTAAGAGTCCATTATATACTTGCATGCTAATTATCAACATTCAACCAAATACTAAAGGCAGTAGTTAGAAATATTAGATACCATTATTAATTCATTTTGACAACTTGGTAAAGGTTTGAAATCTGCATTCACAGATATGTATTGAAATATCATTCTGTCACACGTCACTTTAGAAAGTTATTATTATCTCCCTTAACATGTCTAGATTATGCTGGCAAAGTGCAATTCTCAAGGCCAGCTACAGATGGCAGCATCTGTCAGATTGTGACACAACTCCCACAGGTTAGTTTCTACATTTTCTTACTTTAAAATTACTATTGGCCCTGTTAAATATTTTACCTTGGAAGATAAATGATTTGATATGTTAGGTGCTAGCTGTTATTGGACTTGTGCTTTAAACAGTTGTAGATATCTGACTCTTGACATTCTGCTTGCTCTGTCTTTCAGTTCTTTTTAATCTGTCCATATATGTATTCATCTTTTTTTTCTAACTACACCCCATTGTATTAATGAATCTTGTTTAACTTCACCCCATTGTATTATGAATCTTTTTGTCTAATTACACCCCATTGTAGTCTTGAATATTTTTGTCTAACTACACCCCATTGTATTCATCAATCGTTTGACTACACCCCATTTTATGGAAGCAGGACATTACCCCCCCGTCAATTACCCCCCTGCCATTACCCCCCCATCATTTACCCCCCCCCGTATATTACCCCCCTGCCATTACCCCCCTGTCATTACCCCCCCTGCCATTACCCCATTAATAAATTAATTAAAATAAGTTTAAAAATTATTGTAAATTTTATTTTGAACTGCACTTTCAATCACACAAAATACCATAAAATAATGTTATGTTGATAATATTACATTTGAATGTTATGTGCGATCCCTCGCAAGTATTCAAAGTGCTCTCTATTACCAAAGTCATTCACAATGTTCATAATCCGAGCATTGCAGTCACGATACTTCTTTCGAGTTGGTTCCACTGGATGTTCTCCAAGTCGCTGAGAAATTGCCACGTTCAGGAATGAGTGCTCTCTTTGAAGGATTGTCAAAAAGCGCCAAATGTTTGGATGGTCAGCAGTAATGGCCAACACAATAGCAATAATTAATGGCAGGGGGGTAATGATGGGGGGGTATTGGCAGGGGGGTAATTGACGAGGGGGTAATGTCCTAGACCCCCATTTTATTAATGAATCTTAATGTCTTATTACAGACCCATTGTATTCATTAATCTTTTTGTCTAACTATACCCCATTGTATTCATGAATCTTTTTGTCTAACTACACCCCACTGTATTCATGAATCTTTTTGTCTAACTACACCCCACTGTATTCATGAATCTTTTTGTCTAACTACACCCCATTGTATTCATGAATCTTTTTGACTAACTACACCCCATTGTATTCAAGAATCTTTTTGTCTAACTGGATTTTATTCATGAATCTTTTTATCTAACTACACCCCATTGTATTCATTTTATGGGCCTTAAAAGTCTTTAAGATATTACAATATGCCTATAAATTGTAAATTTTCAAAGAATCATATGCATTATGTTGTAGATTAATAATTTGTTTCTCAAACAGTCATGCTAGTCAATACATTCTTGTTTACACATAAGGAATATTTATTGCAGCATGTGAAATATTTCTTAGATTTTTGTTTAGTTTACAGTGAAACAAATTAGTACTTGCATCTTTTATAATTGTATTCATATGTACCCCTAGACAAACTTTAATTCCTATTGTCCACCTCACTTGAAATACATGAATAATGTGGCCCACATTAGAATGACATTTGAATTTTTCAGGTTTTCCACAGAATTGAGAGCAGCAAATATGTACAGATGCCTGAGGACCGCTTCAAATTCTTTGTGAAAAAGGTGAAATTATGAATATTTATTTTATGCTTGGTAATTTATGTCATTAATTGTAGGAAAGGGATATTTTTTGTGTCCTGCCTGCATTAACAGATATTGGCATAATGTCACCACTTGTAGAGGCATGAGAGTGAAGATTTTATGTTGAAGATTTTTTAAAGTGGAAGTGCTACATAAGATTTTGATCAATTGGGTATTTTACTCCGAGGTTTGGATATACTTGATCGGTAGCTCTGTTTGATTTGTGTTCTCAGTTATAGAGTACTGCCTTTACAAATTTGCCATAATTTCTCTTGATTGCATAGTTTATATTATGCTCCATAATAAAATGTTGACTGTGCTTACAGAAGGAGAAATACACTTACATCATTGGATCATAGGCTTTTAATTAAACCATTATGTGTTCTTAGACTGCATTTTTTTAAAAAATGTGGCTTATTGAAAAAAATATGTGGCTTATCTAGTGCTCTGGAAAGTCATACATCATCAGTTTTAGCAGGGTTTGATTTGGTTTCTGGTTTTTCAGCACAGCAAAACAAGTAGATTATTAATGCCAAGGCGATTGGAGTAAAGTGCCTTGTCCAGGGGCATGCCATGGTAGCAGATCTGTGCTTATCCGATGGTAGGATTTGAACTTGCACACTTTTGGTCACAAGTCTGGCACATTGAACATTGAGCCATCATGGCTCCTAGCAGGGTTTGAAGATGAGATGTGTAACACTATGATCTGCCGTTTATATCTTGTCCCTGTTGAGAGCCAGACTTGCATTCAGTCTCTTGGGAATTCAAATTCTGTCTAGAATGCCTAGATCAAATATGGTACGCTTCTGTACAAAACTTTTTTGCTCCCACTGCCTCAGCGCTAAGTAATTCCTCATGTACTGATGAGCATTGAAACACCAATTAACTACTTACATCCATGTATCAATATTAATAAGCTGGTAGCAAACATTTTTTAAAAACAATTTCCACCATTACCATGTTATTCTTCACTATGGCAACACTATGTACACAATGTCAGTAAGGTCTCCCTAATAGTTACATCATTAGGCTATTAAAACTAAACTGTTAATTTATTATAGTTTATATATTGTCACATCAATCTATAATAAATACCATAGAATAACAGATCAGTTACGTATTGTCACATCAAGCAATGACAAATACCATTGAATAACAGATCAGTTATGTGTTGACACATCATGCTATGACAAATACCATTGAATAACAGATCAGTTGTGTATGGTCACAGTCAGCTATGACAAATACTATAGAATAATAGATCAGTTACGTATTGTCACATCAAGCAATGACAAATACCATTGAATAACAGATCAGTTATGTGTTGACACATCATGCTATGACAAATACCATGGAATAACAGATCAGTTATGTATTGTCACAGTCAGCTATGACAAATGCTTTGGAATAACAAATTATGTATTGTCACATCAAGCTCTGTCAAATACCATAGAATAACAGATCAGTTATGTGTTGTCACATCATGCTGTGGTCTGTACTATAGAAGAATAGATCAGTTTTGAAGCTTCTTTTTAAATAAATTGGTTTATATTGGCAATTCTTAAATAGAATATTAAGACAGTTCTGCATTAATTTATCAGTTTATTAATTGTCCTTTCCAAAACCTTAACAACTGATTTTTCTTAGATATGTTACCTGATCATAATGCATTAGGAGTATGACCACTATCACACAAATCCAGCTTTCCCAGCTTGTTTTTTTGGAATAAAAGTGTCAACAGTTGTACATCCACCTGTTTGGGAATTTCTTGAATGGAGGGATTGGCACTAAATGCAGTCCATACTTCAGTTACTGCTTGTGGTAGGAAGCATTCTTATTTTGGATGCCTTCCAGAACTATTTTACACTTGTGCCTTTTCACATCTGAAGCAATTTTAAGGAGTTTTCTCACAAAGAGAAGTATACATCATCGTTTCTTTTTATTTCTCGCTCTGTTCTATCAGAAATGAATTCACATATTATTGGTCTTTGTTTTGTGATGTACAGTATGAGCACCATATTTGTTACCCGCCCTTGGCGTGGAGCATGGCAATTTTAATCCAGGTGCTCAGCCTAGTATATTAATTCTTTCTGGAACAAAAGTTGCATTAGAGATTAATAGGGTGCAGTAAACACCAACCCTGCTATGGTGATTTGATATCTTGTACTTCATTCTGGCATCACGAAACCAGCACAAGCATAGCAAGAAGTATGGCCTCTACTATCCATCAGGACTGGACTTTGCCATTAGAGGCGGATCAACTACAGTCAATACCAGCAAAGATATGACCTTGTCTGATGCCTGAAGGTACAAGTAATGGTTATCCAGTATCTAATACCTCATCATGGTATTGTTAAACCAGCATCATGGAGTGGTTGGTCTCTTGATAGTTCCTTAGTGTGACAGGTCCATGTCAGCCTGCTGCTGTTATTGACCCATGATGGTCAATTGCCATTATGGAGTCATATCAGCCTGGTGCCTTTTCTGATCCATGTCTGTCCATTGCCATGACATAGCCATGTTGGCCAGTTGCTATTTTGGAGCCATGTTGGATCTATACCATGTCTGTCCAGTACCATTGGGGATCCTTGTTGGTTTTGCTGCCATTGTGGATCCATGATGGCCATGTGCCATTGTGGATCTTTGTTAGCCCATTGCCATTACAAAATTAAGTGCCATTTCAGACAGATGTAGCACAGACTATTATTACTTAACTATTCACCAGCTATGACAATGATCCAATCCTTGATGCCCAGGATTTGTGATGATGTAGGGGATTTCCCTATGAGCCGCATCTGGGCATATTGAGAGCCCATATCCTTCACAAGATTTGAAGCTTTGTTTTCAGAGATCTTTCAGCCCTTTTGTTGATAAAAGCAAGCTAGGGATGGCTGGATTTTCAATGTAGTGGCCATAATCCTAATGTATAACATTTGGGCAAGTATTATTAACAAGAAAAACAATTTTACTTCAGCAGTGGATTTCCATGAATATAAATATATTTTCAGATTGTTCCAACCCACAAAGATCCTCTTATGGCACAAACACTTATCTTTGTGCCATCTTACTTTGACTTTGTGCGACTCCGGAACTACTTAACCAGGGAGGAGATGGACTTCGTTCAGATCAATGAGTAAGACTTTTTTTAACATAACCATTATGTATGTTTTATTACTATAAAACAATGAGTAAAAAGTACCTTTATGAGTCGGTACTAAATTATGTCACTTGATGATCTTATAATTCCAATTTTTACTAATTGACTGCATTTTCTACGTTTTGATTGGATGTTAACGGTCACGTGAAACTGATCTGGAATGTTTTACACATCGATAAATTCTGCGGACTACTTTTGGTTCCCTGTGTCCAGATCATTTGATGTGAAGTTTTATCTATATCAACGATTTACACCCTAATAATAACAACAACAAGCTCCCACCCACCCACTCCTGTGATTTCCGATCAAAAATGACAAGCCACAGATTAAAATGGACCATTAGAAGTTAAAACAAAGTAATTGCACAGACCTTCCTGCACTCTAACACTCACCCCTTTTGCCGATGAAGGCATATGACAGGCTTTAGAAGCCAATCTTTGGAAATTATTGTATTTTACCTTGACATCTTGTTACAGCGATGGTTATTAAAGGTCAGGGTCATGTCAACAAAGGGATCTCACTGAAAATGGACACAATTTTGCTTTTGAAAGATCGAAATGCGTAGAAAGTAACAACGGCGTTGCTATAACAACACGTGCCATACGCAAGCGTAATTTTTGAAAAAAAGGAATATTCCTGGTGTAACCGCAACAACCATTTTTAATATATTAAAATAATGGTCATAACAATACATCGCTGGCATGACCCGCTATGACATTCTACACCGTATCACTATAAAGAATCAATGAATCTTTGCTGGCGAAGATAGGGCTATGTATTCTATTGCAGTTAAGAGGCTAATGAAAGAAAACTTCGAGGTACATAAAAGTGAATGTTTTGTTGATTAAGTCTGCTGATCTGATGCTAGAAAGGAAGTAAATTGGAATTACAAGGATTAAAAGATCATGGTTGGGTATTTATCAGTGTGTAAATTTTACCTAATCACTCACAAAGTTTACATAAAGTCCTTCGGACTTTATTTACTTTGTGAGTGATTAGGTAAAATTTACACATCGATAAATACTCAACCATGATCATTTAATCCTATAGTAAATTGCAGAGCATTCCATGCCATTTTAATAATATAGTGATCTCTCAAAGTCTTTTACTAGTGAAAAGAGAAAATGAGTATAACAGTACATACAATATATAAATATTTTCGGTAGATGCAGTCAGACCTACCTTCAAGTCCACCTCAATCAATCACCTGTCCTAAACAGGCATAATCTCAAGGTCTCCACAACAAAAAGTTCACAAGATTTTAACCTGTATTAAACAGCCACACGTTTTTGAAGATCAGTTTTCCTTCTTTCCAAAGAAGACATTTTAAAACAGGTTTGACTGAAATATATTTAAGCTATATTTGAATCACAGGAAACTCAAGTATTTAATGATCAGATAAACTCGAACCAACTTGTGATTTTTCATTGGAAATGTAAGTCAAGCAGAGTATGAACATGCAAAACAATCCATGTTAAAATTCTCAAGCACCTGCAACCAAGTGACTCTCTATAGGCAATTGTATCAAGCAACTACTTGAATAATGAAATGCCCTCAAAGCCTTTGCAGAATCAGATGTGACCAATGCAGCTAGCAAAAACAAAAAAAGCAAAAGTGAACTTTGCACAGTTAAAAATTCGAGACGAGTCACATCAGTGAGGACAAAAGTAATAGCTGTTCAAGTAGCAAAGTTTATAACAAGCCATGTAATCAGAGTGGCTCAAGTACAAATGCCAGTTCAACTCCTAGTGATCAATAAAGTAAAAGTAGGAGGGCAGCCAGTTTATCTAATAGTGCAAAGTCCATTTCACCTTCCAGTGCTGATAAAAAGTCAATGTAGAAAGGAAACCAGTTCATCTTAGAGCATAAAGCACAGTTCAGCCTTCAGTGCTGACAAAAGCAATGGTCAGAGTAGTAAGGTGAGGAACCCAGAGTGCCAGGATAGAGTTAGAGTGTACTATATTTTATTTGATAATAGTGTAGAGCTGTTGTTGCAAAGAAATGACTCCTGCATTCATATCTATTGGCAGTCCATGCTGAAGCTACTGAGCGAATTGTACATTCACTGTATACAGGCTGATACTGTGGCAAAAGCAAAGTTCATTGCCGATGTGCAGTACAAGAAGTCTATAGTCTGGAGTCTTTAGTAAAGAAAATGGGACATAACTCTTTTGAAACTTGTGCAAGTATAATGATTATGCAGTGTGCAATTCTTCTGATGCAATCCACTAAAAACTGTATCCAATTGGGATAGGAGTTGAATGTGAGAGAGTCAGGGGTATATTTACATGGGCAAATTGCTCACCAATCTTCAAGTTTATTATTAAAGGGGAGCTGTATAATCTGGGATTAATGTGCCGGACTCTAGCCCAAAATGGTGTGGTTTCAAATCCTACCACTGAACCAACTAGGGTTAGCTACCATGGTGACCCCTGGGCAAGGCACTTTACTTTATTTGCCTCAGAATTAAATAACTAGATGTGTTGTGAGTCATAAAGCACTAACCAAACCAAAGTAAACCATTACTAATAAATTATCTTTCATGGAAAATGTGAAAATACTTGCTGCAACAAAAGTTTATGTTCTGATTATCATTGACAGGTACTCGAAAGACAAGAACATATCTCGTGCCAGAAACCTTTTCTTTCATGGCAAAGTTGCCTTGATGCTTTACACTGAACGATGTCATTTTTACAGAAGGTAAGTAGGCTTTTAAAATGTTTTTAAATTTTGAATTTGATTTGCCTGACATAAACTATATGTTCTCTGTCCATCTCTCTGTTACCAATTTTGTTTCTGCACAATAAATACAGTTGTCTACCTTTACAGTTACCAAAATGATTGGGTGGCTTGTTCTTGGGTTGAAAAGAATGATATTGATTTTAGCGTAAAACCTCAAACATCAGGACCATTGTGACTGAATAAAGAAAACTAGTTTACACACAGTAACTCAGGTGGTCCACCATCTACAATTTAAAACTGTGTGGATAACTTGCACTTGAGGTAAGGAAGAAGTCTTTCAGTTGGGTGGGTGGGTTAAAAGGTCAAAGGTCATTGGCACTGCAACTGAAAGCAGAAAGCAGTTTCTGCACAGTGACTTGAGTTCTTCACAATCTACAGTTACCACTTGGGGTAAGGAAAAACCCTATTGAATTAAGCAAAAGGGCAAAGGTGTAGGTCACTGTTACTGAAAGAAAATGGTTTCCACACAAAAACATACTGGACCAAACTTTGTGGATGGCTTGCACTTGAGATAAGAAAGAAGTCTATCAGTTTTGGGGCCGATAGAAATAACTGACAGACTGAAAGAACAAAAATGGTTTCAACACAATCACATCACATACCTAGACCATACTTCATTGATGGCATGCACTTGTGATAAGCAAAGAAGCTCACTGATATTTGAATGGCAAAGGTCAAAAATACATAAACCTAACTTTCAACTTGCACTTGGATAAGGAAGACTTCTGTTGATTATAGGGTCAAAAGCTCGAAAGCAAAGGTCACAGTGACTAAAAGAAGATAAATGGATCCACACAATAAGTTAAGTTGTCTATCTTCTATGGTTCTAAAACTTTGTGTATGGCTTGCAGTTGGGATAAGAAAGAACACTTTCAAATTGAGAGCCAAACGGTCAAAGTTAATTGTAAATAACATGTCTGGACCAAACTTTGTGGATTCAAGTATGAAAAAGAGCAATAATTTTGGGGCCAAATGGTCAATGATAAATGCCACTGTAATTGAGAGAACAAATATTGTTTTCTTACAATAACATTAAGTCTCCATCACAGACCTGAACCTAACATTATGGATGGCTTGCACATGACGTAAGAAAGAAACCTGTTTATTTGGGGGTCATAAGGTTAAAGGTCTAGGTCACTCTGACTGAAAGATGAAAAATAGTGTGTGCACAAAAATTTCAGTTAATTGCATTGAATAATATTAAACATGAGGCAGGTGAATAATGTGTCATTCACTGTACTCTTGTTGTAGAAGAATGAGAGTTCTGATGTTAAGGTTAGGGTTTGACATCACCAGAATTTTCATATTGCAATATCTTGTATATGGAATTATTTTGCAATATGGCAATGTTTGGGGAAAATCTGGAAATCACAAAATAATATAAGCGTGAACAGGAAGTTAAAGTTTCATATAACGTTCAAATTGTTAAAACATTTTTAAGTAAGCAGTGCTTAGGAAACATCCTTAAATGTGGGTGTTTTGGAGCCATATGAGATGGGCTTCTGAATAATCTTTTATCATCTCACTCTGCCTGCATTGGCTGATATGATAGGATATTGCAGAAGGTTTTGATCAGTCAAGTTTGTCATCTCACTTACAAACTTCACTGCATTATGTTATGTATATGTAATTTAATTATTTGTTTGTTGGTTTTAATTTTTTTTTATTCATTACATGTTATTGTAATGTAACTTTATTTACTGGATTTGAAATTGTCCAGAAAATTAATTCAGTTCTGTTTGACCTGATTTCTTTTATTTTACTGATAAACAACCAGTAGTAGAAACACTGTATCTAGTTGCTGACCTTGATTAAGAAATCAGTAAGGGTTCTGGTAAACAACTTTTTAAAAAAAAATTTTAGTTATTCATTCTCAGAGTAAGAACCATTGATTTCAGTTAAGGCCATACTGGGAGTACATGATGTTAGGCATGTAAAAAGCTTCTATGTTATTCTGGAAGGGTGGTCATGTGACTTTCTTCCGGGCATCTGTTTGGCGTTTTAGTTAGTCTTATAACTCATGTTATCATAAGAATTAGCCAATCGAGCTTCAGATATATGTTGTGACCAGTGTGAGTTGAATTTTTATTTTATTCAGTTTAAAGTGATTATTTTCCCTGGAATACAAGTGCTCCTAAATTGGACAAAGACATTCACTAAACATTATTCGGAATTCCAAACATGAATAATATTTTCTGTGATTCAACAAAGAACTGTTGACACATCAGTACAACTTTGGCTATCATAGACGTCATCGCCTTCCATCTTGAATTTATTCATTAGGAATTTTGATAGAAATTCTTGGATTATTTGGGATTATTTCACAATACCATAAGTTTTTTTTACATTTTCACTATGTATTCTAGGAATATAAATTATTGTTGAATTTTACAAAATTTGGTTTTTGCTCTTTTCTATTACATATTTTAAGACCATAGAGTTGTAATACTTGAAGAATTCAGCACCAGGTCATATAAGACTCTCGTCTCCCTACCTGCCAGTTTGGGTCATTTCTATGCAACAGGCAAGATATAACATGCAATTAAACAATTTTCTTGGCAGACACATCTTTCAGTGATCTTTTGAGGTTACAATAATGATCCACCAAAAAGTAACTTTAATTTTAGTGTTTTATTGAATCGTTTGCTAGATATGACATAAATTCAGACGGAACAACTATTCCTTGTCCAGTTGATTTTGAACTTCTTCATTTATGGCAAAGGTCAAGATTAATTCTGTGGCATCTGCATGAAAACTTGTTCTTGGTAAATCATTCATTATTGCAACAGTGTTTCAGTATTTTATAGTCAAACTTGCCTTTAAATTAGAGTCACAATTTAATTTATTTGTTTGAAGGTAGAACCGCTTTACATGATATCATACATTGGTAAATTGTCTCATCATTGTTGAACTTTGGAGAACATAGTAATATGATCAAGTTTCATATTAGAATTTGTGCATGTCAAATGCAGGGTTAGTACATAATTGCACAGGTCACAGTTTAGACACCATGTACAGAAGCCTTGTCTTTTAGCTTGACTGTTCATAGAACTTATTGGATGTCCTGTTGTACATTGTCCATCCATCCATTAGCACAGTATTGTTATTGCTACTCTTTCTAAATGTCTTGGAGAATTGCCATGAAACTTTGCACACACATTTATCCCATGGTCTAGTTGGTGATAAACAAAATGATGCTGATCAGGTATCTGTTATGGCTGTTGTGGTGGCCAGCATACAAATTTAGTTATCACTGCTCATCCTGAATGGATAGAACGGATAGCATATCAACCTTGGGTTTTCAATAAATCACTTATTATATGTTGTTTGTCCTGAATAAAAATGGTGCCGATCTAACATTCCATATGACCACCACAGCAGCCATCTTGAAAACCTAAGTATCCCATCTTCTGAACAGAAAATCATGATGTTGAGTTTTCACCAGAAGACTTGTGAAGTCTTATTGAGCCTAAATGAAAATTATGCTGATCTGATTTCAAATATGGTTACCATGGCAGCCATTTAAAAAATGTTATTACTACTTTTAAACTGAAGATCATATGGACATTGTATTTTCACAAGAAGACTTTTTATGATATCAAGTGGTCCTAAATGAAAATGATGTTGTTATCATTCAGAAATATCAAAGAAGGCTTAAACACTTAGCAGTTAAAAGAAGAAATAATGTATTTTTGGATTCCCCTCAAATCTTTTTCAGCCAGTGAAGCATCAGTCTCATTGAGGGTTTCTTGCTATTAATTTGATTTCTTTATTCCAAGGTTTCGTATTCGAGGAATTAACCACATCATCTTCTATGGTTTGCCGTCATATGGCCATTTTTATAGTGAAATGTGCAACATGCTGCAAGAGAAGAAAAGGAGGACTGATGCTGGGGTGAACAATCAGACCTGCACTGTCTTGTATTCCAGGTATGAAGCACAGCGTCTGTCGGATATCATTGGCACAGACAGAGCTGCACATATGTTAAATTCAGACAAAGGTATCCACATGTTTGTCACAGGAGAGAATGGTTGAACTTTATGCTACATTACAAATAATGTAACCAAATAATGACTGCTAGTGATCTGTGATATCATGAGACTGGGTAAAGGGAAAATGTATTACAGTATTTCTTAGGTGACTCTGGAAATCATGTTCACAAAACTACACTTGGAATGGAGTTATAATGTTTTGGTATGTGTAGTCAGACATGCATAATTTTGTCCATGCAGCCTTCCAAGCAAATAGAGTTTGATTTGTTTAAAATTTGTCTTTGGTATATACAGAAAATCAACAAAGATAATTTTCATGTATATTTGTGGTTTTCTCAGATGGTTTAATGTAACAAATCAAGATGATCATTTTTCACACATACTGATATCAATCACATGGCATGATTGATTTTATCTTGGATTGCAATGTTTCATTAACTCATTTGTAATTTTGATTTGTGACATGTGGAACATAATATCCTGATGTTATCCAAAGTAAAAGCATAATGCCCGATGTATTGGAATGTAATTTGAGCTAACACTACTGTGCATTTTTTTTACCAACAGTTAATTTATTGAAGTATTATTAAATTATTTTACCATGTGATAAATAGAATTTCACATAAGCACTATATTATGTAATTTTTTAAAACTCTTTGAATAATCCTTAATAAATCTTGGAAGTTATTTGACCTGTATGATAGATTTAATCTAAACAGAGTACTCAAATAAGGTACTATGTTTTCATTGCTTGATGCTGAGTCAGCAAAACAAAACAAACTGTCCATGATAATTATGTGTACAAATTGAAGGCTGTAAGAATTACATGTCTTTGATTCTTTGTGATACCTTGTTATTCATAAAAAGAAATTCACAAAAAAAGAATTCAAAATTGCAAGCTTCTCTGTTAAGGAGCTGAAAGAATTAAATGTATTTTACACGTTCAGACTTGATTTTCATCTTTTTTAGTTGTGTTGTCTTCTCTTTTTGCATGGGGGATACATATGGGTCACTCATTCTGACAGTGGTAACATTAAGGTTTGGCTGAAGTTTTCTGTATGGTCATACTTTGAGGCATTTGCCTTCATACATATAATCAGTAAGTATTGGTCTTTCCTCACAACACAACACCATTGAAGTACCTCTCCAGGCAAGGTTAAGTTTTGTTAAGTTTTTATTTGAAGCTTTTCTGTATGGTCAGAAGTCACAAACCCATAAAGGAATGCAGTCACACTTGGGCAATAGAAACAGTAAGTATTGCCTTGCATCTCCATGCGCTTCCATCCTCCCTTTCACCCCAAAACCAGGTTATTGCAGTCTGGTTAAGTGTTTAAGTTACTGTTTTTCCATACAGTCACAAGTGTCAAACCAAGAGGGTAGCTCTGATACATGGACTGTAGAATTAGTAAACATTCCCATTACAAGTCCATGCACACCACTGGGTTTTCACCAAAACACCTCTTGTGATATCTAGTTAGTCCTTAATGGAAATGGTGGTAATCTGACATCCAATATTGTCACCATGGCTGCCATCATTAAAATCTTGTTCAAGTTACTTGACCTAAATCTGACATCCAGCAGGGCCACAATGGAGGCCAGCTTGAAGATCTTGTTATTGATGCCCCTCCTGAATGGATGGTCGTTTCACTAAAAGATGTCTTCTGATGTCTAGTTGGTCCTAAATTATAACGATGCCAATCTGTACAGCCAGTATAGCCACCACAGTGGCTAATTTTAAAATTTTATTGCACAAAATTATAAGGGTGGTTTCAACATTCAGCAGTTTAAAAGAAGAAATTGGCTTATCTTGAATAACTGGAAATTCTTTTTGGCCGATAGAATGTATGCCCCATCATGGGACTCTTTGTTTGATATTAAGGGTTAACACTGTGTAAATGTTGTATCTTTTTGCTAAATCTCCATCTATAAGCATGTTATGTTCATGGAACTGGATGAGGATGTTTCTCAACTGAATACATTATCCAGTCACATTAACATCAGGAATTAACTTTTGCAGCCTCCCAAATCCAGCCCACCCAGGAAGATGAAACAATTTGTCATTTCCATCTATGTTCCATATAGACTAAAAATAATGTGCGTGAAGAAACTCTTTCAAGACACCATTTTACTTATCTCCCTGTGCCACTGCTAGGTGGCTATTAGTACATTGTATGTGCCCATTTTAAGTTTCATTTAGTACAGACAACATACTGACATACCTGCCAAAATCCATTGGCTTTTCCCATAAATATCAGCCATCTTCCTGAATTAGTCTCAAGTACAAATTTTTTGTAGTTACTAAAGTAGGGAAAACCAATTTTGCAAGACTAGACAATACCAGCTTCGGAAAGTATAATGAATGAATTACAAAATACATTTTTTTAAAAAGTAAAATTAAAGTTATTGACCCTCTTTTTAAAATACAATTTTGAGGTTGTTTTTTTTTATGGGTGTACATCTAATGTAAAGTCAAGCTATATGTTCTATAGCCCAAATTACACCTGTCAATCATACACCAAAAAAAGGGAATTAAAATTTCTTTTAAAAATACTGAAGATATACAAGGTCTTTGTTTAAATAGCCAATATAACCAATGAGGAAAACCAGGAAAAGTCTTTTCTTTAAAAATCTAACCTTATGCAAAAGCTGAAACTGTTGAGTGCCACCTAAGCCATCCAGAGCCCTAGCCGATTAAACATCTGGAAGAACATGTACCTCTGTTCCAATAGTAAATTGATTAATGATGGGATTTAGCACCAGTAACTCAATCTGAGGTGAGATCGTACACGTCTGATTTCCGTTTTGGTAAGCAAACTTTGTGAGAACTTTCAATGCATAGATTACCCAATGATAATACCTTAGGAGAACTACTACTACCTTACAAATCCAGCCCTTCTAGGTTAAAACTTTCGAGCTGAAAAGCTTAAAGTTATCTACCCACCTAGGTAGCAGTTAGAATGATCTCTCCTTGATATCAGGTTGGTGCCAGATCACATGAATTAATTAGTTACTACTTCTGCTCATTCTGAGAAGCATGCTCTGAACAGACTGAGGCCTTCAAAACTCCACATAAGTTGTTTTGAAGTTGTCTACCTCACAACAGGTTTGAGAGTTCCATCTTTGAAGGGAAGTTTACTCCATCTATAAATGTCAAGCATTACTAATTTTTAGAGTTTAACCTCGGTGTTAAGGTTTTTTCCTCTTCGCAAATTTTCAGCCTTTGACATTGCGTATATAGGGAGCGTAGTTAAGGTGTTTCTTACACGATTCTGATTCATTCTAGAGTGTAGTATGACAGTGACCTGCTTTTTCACACAAATGACTTTGTTGTTAAAGTTTAGCTCCAGTGTGAAAGTCATGTCCTGCCGAAAGATATTCACGTATCTGCATAGAATATTCATGGAGCTGGATAAGGTTGTTTTCTTGCAGTGTTCTGAAAATATCATATAGTGACTCGAATTTTGCAGGTGGACCTAGAGTAAATATTTTATCTTAATGATGAATCTACATCTTAAGTCTGTTGTTTGTGTGTGTGCAGAACATGGACAGGATCTTCTTATATCATTCTAATTTGCCGCAGCTGAAAGCTGGTGAGAGTGACCTGTTTTTCTTACACTAACGACGTTGTTAATTACGTGTTAATCTTAGTGTAAAAACGTTGTCCTCCATGCACATCTCCAGCTGTATAATAATACTTACATGAAAATTGGCCAGGGTGTTCATTACATTAGTTTGTGCCCCTTCCCCATCCCAAGTGAAAGTTGATTACAGTGGCTTACTTTTCATACACAAATTACATTTATTTGACTGCAATTTATCTCCATCGTCAAAGAAATACTAGGTTATAAGCGAGCTTGGTTGGCTCACAACTCTTGTTATTAAGTACCAGGAGCAGGTGGGAATGAAATGTTATGAATGGCTTACAGTAGATCTCATGTACATAAGGCCAAGTAATCTTACGGTATGGTTCTTTAATCGTCTTACGTCGTTCGTCGTCCCTAGTGCGTCATCCATTTACTGTGATGTTAGATGGACTATCCTGGCATCTAAGGCTGTTCAGATTTGTTCAAATGATGCAGATCTGCCATTAAATGTGACCGCTGTAACGATATATAGAAAACTTTTTAAATGTCTTCTCATAAACTGGGTGACAGAATTTGACAGGAAGCATCCTGAAATGGAAAGCTTTCAGGCTTGTTAAAGAAACCGTTAGCTATAAAATATAGCCGTTGTTACTAACAATGAAATCAAAACTTTAAACTACCACATACATTGCTTAACAGAATATTACTTAATTTGACAGAAAGCATCCTGGTTGCCTTGCATAAAGGACCTTCAGATGACAGTCTGGTTTCAGATATTTCCAGTGTTACTAATAGAAAATCATTCAGTGACCTCCCAAACACACCTAAACAAAATTTTACCAAATTAGACAGAACGCATACTGGCATAGATGGCTTTAAGGTTTTAGACGAACGATGCCTATCTGCCAACAAATCTGACTGACGTTACTAAAACAGATAAACCTGTAAACGCCTTCTTCTCAAAAGCCGCCCGAGAATATGACCAATTTTGACAATCACGGCGATCCGCCATCATTACTAATAATAGAAAAACATTTAAACTACTTTGACTAAAAAACCGCTCAACAGAATTTTACACAAATTTTTATGAAAATAATGCCGTCCCGGCATCAGATATGACGGTTGATCCTTAATACATATTTTTTAACGACTTTTCAAACATTCCAAAACATAATTTGTGTAAATGTCAATAAAAGTATTTTTTACAAAAATTAAGGGCTTCTAAATTTGTGTAAATGATTACGATTTGCGTCATACATGGCAGCTATTGCTAAAAATAGAAGCCCTTAAATAACTTCTCAAAAAAACCCAACAGAATGTGTAGGAAAGAATTCTGGTTGTTGTTGTTGTGGGTTTTATCGCCATTTTTCAGTACACGATAGGCTATACATGGCGCCCAGTATTAATGATGGAGGAAGAACCCGGGTAAACCCCGGAAAGAACCACCGACCCACGAGAAGCTACTGGCAAGCTTTCTCACATATCCACATTGGCCGAATCCGAGACTCGAACCCACTCAGACAGCAGTGAGATGGCAGTGATCCGTAACGGAGAGCGCTTTAGACCACTTGGCCTATCGGGGCCCCAGAATTCTGGTATGAACGGGTTTAAAATTTGATTCAAATCATACGAATCTGCCTTTGCTGTTACTATAAATAGGGAAGAAAAAATGCGTAACTTCTTAGAAAAAAGTCAAACAGAATTGAATAAATTGGTCAGAAGGTGTCATCGCTTGAAGGCCTTTCAAAAATTTACAAATAATACCAAAATGCCCAAAAATATAAATATGGGAAACATTCACACAGCTGTGTCTAAAACAGAAACCAAAACGTAAAATAACAGACATTGCTCAACAGAATTTGACCAACTGTGATAAAGCATCCAGGCATAAAGGCCTCTCAGTATTGGACGAATGCTGCTGTGCCATAAAATATAGTTGAAGATATAATAAAACCCGGAGAAACCTTGAAATAAATGTTTCTTGTCAGTTGAAATCAACAATAGTGCAAGAAAGGACTATATTTAATAAAGGCTATTACCTGCCTCCCCGTTTAAAAAAAGATACTTGTAAGTTTCATGAATATTTGTCTCCTTGTATTAGTCAATATACAAATCACATTCTTCTGCATTAAATATGCTTATAAATTTATTTTCATACCAAAACACGACCTTTGAACATTGTCTGGAATGGGAAATTGAAGCCAAAATGCTCCATTTTGAGCAGCGTGAAATTCGAAATAAGATCTAAGGGCAAGCTTGCTCCAAGAAGGAATTTCCACTGCTTGAGTATTTCTTACGACAATTTTTTTCTCATATTAACGTCTGGGAACACTGTTGCGCTAATCACTAAAAACTAAATAATTCTTGAATATTTCTGTCTATGTAGCACTGTCGGTTTTTTCCTTGTTGTACAGTAGCTGCCAACATATCACTACGCGTGAACAATTAGAACCTCAAGTCTTCAGTGTGTTACATTGTTTCTTCCATTATTATATTAAAAAATTCCAAGAAAATAATTATTCAGATATTTTAAAAACAATATTATTCATTCATTTCTTTCTTTCTTTATTCTTTCTAAATTGCCTTGGGCGCGCGATTTTTCTAAGAGGCGCGAACGGGGCATTTGGAACCGAAAGTAAAGACAGTAAACATCGCCTAGAATTTTACTTTTACGTCGCCAATTTTTCGCAAAAGCATGCTGTAAATAATAAGATATATATATATATATATATATATATATATATATATATATATATATATATATATATTTATAGAGAATTAAAAAAGAGGTTAACGTTTTTTGTTCATTTCCGTCGCGATACTTTTAATTGCTAATCGTCCTGTACTCACTATTGTAATGAATTTCCATACATATAATCTATAAATGAAGCTATCAATTTTCAGATGAAGAGAACAGTTCCAACCATCGTTGTCATTGTAATTTAGCACATTTTTCAGTCGACATATAAGTTATATATTCTTTGTTTGGCTGCGTTGGACCATTTTGATGTTGTTTTTTTTTAAATTAAATCTTATTTGTAGAGCTTTATAACCCCCAAAATAATAAAAATACATATTGCAATTTTTAATTGAGTGAATAGTTCATGGCAAAGCAGTATTCATGAGAAGTAAATGGAAAAGATGACTATTTTTCATGTCTTCTTTGATAGTGTTTCGACACCCTGTAACCATGGCAACTGACACATGAACGCAAAGCTGATGTCAGAAATAAATGTTAACCATCTCGTACGTACAGTATATATCAGATAAAGACATTGGGGGAGGGGGCAGGAAATGGGTCTTATTTAATATAGTCCTTTCCACATCAAGCCTACTATTGACCCAGATCTGCATGTTATTTCTTACCAGCAAATAGTTTCTTCTTTTTCATTCCAGTCGTTATTACCTGATTTGCCACACACCGTTGGCTACATACAAATAACAGACACTCTTCGATAAATGTAAATACACGTTCGTAGGTATGTTGAGGTTGTTAAGTCAGAGAGAATGTGTCTGAGCTAGTGGTTAAATATTGTAAAATTTATTTTGATGTAACTGGGATGTAGATTTTCTCCCGCTTTCTTGCTAATATAGAACTGTGTAATTTGGTTCAGACGAACACATAAATAAATCGTGAGATTAAGTCCTTATCAGAAAGGTGAATTGTTCTTTCTAATTTATTACTGCGCAAGGAATGTCGTTAATTGGTTTTACTTGTCAGTAAGAAAGATTTGTACATGTACACATTTGAGCAAAATGTGTACATGTACAGATTTCTCTTACTTTAATATGTTGATCCGTCATGTACACATTTGAGCAGAACGTGTACATGTACAGATTTCTCTTTAATATGTAGATCCGTCATGTACACATTTGAGCAAAATGTGTGCATGTACAAATTTCTCTTGCTTTAATATGTTGAGCCGTCATGTACACATTTGAGCAAACTGTGTACATATACAAATTTCTCTTGCTTTAATATGTATAGCCGTCACGTACAAAATATGTACATGTACAAATTCGTGTTACTTTGATGTTGTATTCTGTCGGCTGCTATCGGCCATCGCAGTGATGGGTTTTTACAAGTGCAGCTGCAACCTTTTCATCATCGTTTGGAACCCGCTGTATGCATTATTTGGGGAAGGTTTAATCACCACAGTGGTAATTTTGTGATGACATTAAAGTAGATTACAGAATTACCTGACCTTATATACTGACGATGAATTTGGACCTTCCTGTTTTTTTTTTTTTAATTTTTTGGTTTGTTTTTAAAATCCCTTCCACCTCCACCCACCCCGGGAATATCACTGTTTACATGTCTGTCTGTTAACAGTTTCGTTTCCGGACCATAACTCTGAAACCATTATCAGGATCTCTTGGAAACTTGGTACACATATTAGACAAATGGTCCAGATGTACATTTGGTATTCGCAATTCATCAGGTTCAATATTTTTACTGTTTGTTTTCATCTGTTTGTTTGTCCATCCATCAATGATGTATTAGCACGTCTTTCTGGGCGTAACTCCAAAACCGTTTAAGATTCTTCGTGAAACGTCAGCGTGAGACTAGAACGTAGATGTGCCTTGTGCTGTTCTTAATTCTTCAGTTTTTCTATTTCACGGTGGAGAGTGTGTGTGTGTGTGTGTGTGTGTGTGTGTGTGTGCATGTGTGTGTGTGCGTGCGCGCGCGCTTGTGTGTGTGATTTAGATTTTTAACGTAACTTTAACAATTTTTCAGTCATATCGCTGTGATGTCTGCAGTGTTGCAGTTTATAGTGATGTCTAGCACTGGGGCATCATGCCGCAGACATGTAGCACGATGTCCCACCCAGTCACATTATCCTGACACCAGGCCGACCAGTCCTAACACTAACCTCTTAATCCTGAGCGCCTAGCGAGGCAGCTGTTAGACCATTTCTATAAGAGAGAGAGAGAGAGAGAGAGAGAGAGAGAGAGAGAGAGGAATGACTATATGACCATAGCTATATGTAATAGATGAATATATAGCTATCACTGTGTCCGTCTATGTGCATATCCATCATCGTATTAGTTTTTCGAGGTTTAACTAAAAGTTATTTTTAACCAAATTTGGTACATGTATCAAACACGATGCGTAGAGGTGATTGTCGATAGAATTTTCTGCTTTTAATATTTTTTGTTACCATGAAAACAAAATGCAGAATAGTTACAAAAGGTATTTGCATAAGTAATATAAAAATTGAGAGTAAAGGATCATAGAGTACTTTTAATTAGTGTCTTTAAAAAGAGGGGGAATACGTCATTTCTTTATTACTCATGTGAATTTGAGGCATGTGGTAAATGACGTTTCACTGCTTATGGTTCCTACTTCTGGTTGTCTACTTTTCATTGTTTATAATTTGCCGATCAATATCTTCCATTTTTTAAAACACGTTCTATGTAATTAAGCCTTGATTTATAGTTTCACCTAAACATAACCAACACCGACTGTGGTATTAAAATTTTTTTTATCACATTTTAAAAAACCTTTCGAATATGAGATGTCTGACCTTTACATACAAAGATAATGACAGCTCGTCAATATTCCGTATTATACTCGCATATAATCGAGTCAAACTGCAAACAAAAAAGATCTTGATCAGTCGTAGCATAATGCGCCTGTAGATCAGGGTATATGCTGTTTGTTATACTGATTACTTCTAACAAACTGCACAGACCCAGATCTGGGTCTATGCAGTTTGCAGTTGGACTCGTCTTATAAGCAGAGAAGACGATAATCATTAGAAAGTATTTAATTCCTAATGCTAAATAATCTCCAGACAGTTAAAACTAATCTGGTAATTAACATCTGATGCAGAACATATATTATTTTCTCTGACTGCAACCCCTCAGAGTAGAGATTATTGACGAGATGAGGGCTTCCCAGTCTAATACGTTTATACTTTGTAATCGAATAGCTTTCTAATTTTAGCACCCGGCGTAGGCAACAAAATAAACTTACAGTGGCAATTAATTACACATTGATAGTTTTCTAAATTTATATAAATATGGTTTTTTGGGGGTTTTTTTTGTCAGGCACAAAATTATCACTTTGATTAAAATATCAAGAATTCTAATTGGCCAAATGATTACACGTATTCGATGGTAACACAACCTAATGGTTTCTTCTTATAGGTTTCAACTCCGCAAAAAAATCCGCTCGTGTGGGAATGCATTTAAACAATTGTACACTGAACTGTGAAATATACATACTAGCCTCTAATTCACTCAGCCAGTATCGCATTTTGCAGTTCATTAAAATAATGTATTGAACTCAACAAAACTCATAGCAGTGTACTGTCTTGTGAATTCCAAAGTGTATCACGCTAAAAGTATACACAAAGACTCAATTAGAATCGTTCTACGGGATCCAATTTGATATATCAGTATAGGCTATTCACGATCAAGTGTTGTCAAAGGTTCTAAAAATAACGTTTTAATTTTAATCTCTCTCTCTCTCTCTCTCTCTCTCTCTCTCTCTCTCTCTCTCATATGCAGACATATTACAGCTAATTATACAAATTATTTGAATATATTATACTGGTAGGATTACGTCATGTAAACATGAAGCGTCTGATTACCTGGGAGACTATTAAGTTTACTTCAAACATGGGCATTTTAAGATTCGTGTTCATTTTATCATTTATGCTGTTTTGTACATGTGGTGCACACGTCTATAGAACTCGAGGTGCTACTTCCATAACCATAGTAAACCTATGCAAACACCATGATATTAGAACAGTAACTTTAAAATTCTGAGTGCCCGTGAGCAAACCTATCAGTATAGACCATTCTTAATGAGATCCTCTTGAATATCAATGTATCGCGAAAACGAGGCTAAGCTAGACAGCTCGAGAAAAAATATGGCGTCCTACTGTACATCGAGTAACGATCTGAGCTGTTTGCCAGATATTTCTTTTGCATTCGTTGAGAATTTCATCACGGGTGTCTCCAGCAGTTCAGGGATGGAACAGATGACAAAAGGATTCAAGTATCACAGTGAGGGATATGTCCATTCTCTTAAACGTAAGTTGATTTACGTTGAGTGTCCTTTTTTCTCTACAGCACACAAAATACAAGTTAACGATAGAGAAAAGAAACTATTTAAAGCATGAGTTTTGTTTCTGATTAGGTATGGTTTAAATGTACAGCTATGATCAATCAATACTGTGGTCAAAACACGCCGTCAGAATTAAACATTTACAAAATGTGCATAGTGACACAAACTGCCCTTTTAACCAACCACGCCCCCCAAACCAGTAGAGACTTGGTGGTGTGCTTTAAATAGTTTTGGGTACATGTCGGTATGCTTGCATTTTACTTTGTATCAGAAGCGCACAACCTGGTTGTTGTTGTGGTGCTTGCTGCTTTTAGTGCCTGGGGGTGGGAGGGACTGGGATTTTCCCTTTAAATGACATATTTTTTATTCTTTTCTGAATCATTTGTCAACTGACAATAAGGATATACGATTTTATTCATACGAACACATTTTTTTTTTGTTGTTTCAATAACAGACTGGCAGTTATATATTTGCCCACAAAACAGCAGGATTATTTGTTCATAGCTGTTTGAAAGCCATTCTTATATATATATATATATATATATATATATATATATATATATATATATATATATATATATATATATTAAAAAAATCAAAGCACCCTGCCCCCAAATACACAAATTGGCCCCTTATTTATGCGGACTTCTTCACTGATTATAATTAATATTATTTCTGTGGTGTTGGTAGATGGATGAATTTTAACACCCAATATGTAAATGCAGACGTTAGATAATGTAAACATAATAGGGAAGAATCGTGTCTAAACAATATAAAATTTTGTCATTTTATGTATGGGATATTCTGTTAATCTGTTTATTAAAATAATTTTCTCTTTAAATTTCAGTTTATAAGATGGAAATGAGTGCCTTGTCAAGGGTCGGTGTTTTAGATCACAAAAGAAGAACAAGTCACCACATGTTGTTGAGGCTCGTGCCTAACTTAGCCTCGTTTTGGATTCGTTGACCCAGGGTCGCATGAATGCATGAATACATTCTGAGAATGGTCTATAGACAGACACATCCTTGATGACGACTTCTTTGTAAACAAAACCATATGAGCCGTGGTATTTCCTGGACTCATGGTACTAACGATATGGCAGAATGAGAACCATCTAGAAAATGGGTGAAGATAAAATAGATTATATATGAGTTTGGCTGGCCAAGATTGGTTGATAATGAAAGTAGGATTTTAGTAGTGAACATAAAGGGGTTTCTTAGCCAAACCCCTATTTTGTATTTGGACGACCAGACGGTCTTACCCATAGACACCGAGCTAGCAAAACAAATACGAAAACAATTCTATTGAGGCAACAAAATCGATTTCTTAATCGATTACCTAACTCGAGGACCTATCAAGGAAATCATGATCGTCGTCAGACAAAATAGGGTTGGCTAAGAAACAATCCTCTCTATGCTCACTACTTTGATTTATTTTTAATATTCACACAAAATTTTACTATTACCTATTTTTGACATTCACACAAAATTTTACATAAGATCACTATTTTTGACATTCTCACAAAATTTACTCCAATAACCTATCTAAAAATTCCACCTTGCTAAAATCAACACTATCAGACATTTTATAACCCAATGCGAATGTGTTAATGCCATCAGAACAATATCGCTTGTCATCAAAATTACACAGACCATATTGTATGATAACATCAGTTTCAGTTTTATGACGATTTGATTTTATTACCATCAAATCAACATAACCAGAAAATCCGTCTAGCGCAGCCTTATAATTATCGAATCCTATCACCTTACCTACTACATTTTTTAATGCCTTTTGTTTGTTTTTTAACTTATTATCTGACAGTTTTAAACAATACCTTTTACTTCGTAATCCGATAAACCCAACAATAGGAATAAAATTTGTTTCATTCTTAAACTTTCCTATAAATTTTTTGTTATTGTTACAGTGATATTCGCTGTTTTTTGGATAATCTGAAAGATCAAATAATTCTCGGCTATCGTAAAACTCTTGATAAATATCATCAGATTCTATCTTGTACATTAGCGAGTCAGTGTCTGTAAATAATAATTCTGCATCAGGCCAGTTCACCTTAACAAAATCGTACTGGTACATTAACTTCTTTGATACCTCAAGTACTGCCATACCGACATAAACTGGTTTGCTCAACTTCAAGTTTGTCTTTCGTCTTTGAACGGCTACTAGATTTTCATTAAATATTTTCATACTAACAAAATCATCAGATGCAAACAAGTTTATTACGACGTTCCATGTTATTAACGATCTCAATATTGGCTAGCTTTCTGATATTTTTCATTGTTTTGCCAAAGACGCTGTTGTTCATGAGCTCGAAAAAGTTTTTTTGAATTTCGTTGTTGCAACTGCTCTTCAGCTAGTATTAACGTCGATATAATCTTGCATCCAACATGACTGACTAAATTTTAAAACTAGATGAACTTTTCTTAATACCAGACCATGATCAAGTGACTGTTTCCGATTTTTTGTTAAGCAAAACGTATCTCCGTTTGTTAAGTAAATTAGGAACAAAGTTTATGAGCAATAGAATTGTTTGAGATAGATCTACCCTGCGAATAATTTCTCTGTTCATCAGATAATAAACTGTAATCTATCAACATCGACTCTGGACAAAACGGATAGTCATTATGATTATCGTGCAGCTCAAGAGGATAGTCAAGATCAACTTCAACAAAATAACTAATATAATCCTGTATAGATTTATCAGTTTCATCAAAAAACTGTTTTCACTGATCCATCTCAAACTACCAATCGGCATAGACTCGGAAAGGGCATACCCTTAAAGGTTGTTGCTATCGTGATAGGTTATAAAACGTGATGGCGCTGTATTATCATAGTGGTGTAAATACTTATTATTAGCCGTGGCATATTTTTTATGACACTTATTCCGCCTCTGATTCCCCGCTCGATGAAACAGAACATATATGGGTCTGTTAACAACTCCAATTTCATTTTGCTATGTTTCAGTAATGCATCCCAGTTTAGTCCCGGTGTAGAATAGTACCAAGCTGGATCGAGTCCGTAGTTATCAGCGCTGACATTTCTGAAATTTTCAAATATATTTGCGAGCAACAACACATCTCTAATAAGATACAAGGCATGATAATCACCTACGTTTTTACAGTCGAATGAGTTCCATATCGATTTAGCATAAGCATAATCATCATCGCTGACACTCTCAAGATTTAACCCAGAACAATTCCAATTTTTATGAATTGAACGCGTTTTCTGCAGTTTCATTGGATGTAAACGGTCACGTGATACTGAACTGGAATTTTTTACACATCGATAAATTCTGCGGACTACTTTTCGTTCCCTGTTTCCATGTCATTTGATTTGAAGTTTTATCTATATCAACCCATTACACCCTAATAATAACAAAAACAAAAACCCACCCACCCACTCCAGTGATTTCCGAACAAAATTTACAAACCACAGATTAAAATCGACCATTATAAATTAAAACAATGCAATTGCACAGACCCCCCTGTACTCCACCACTAATCCCTTTTGCCGACGAAGGCATGTGGTAGGCTTTACAAGCCAATCTTCGGAAATTATTGCATTTCACCTCGACAACATGTTACAGCAGCGGTTATTAAAGGTCAGGGTCGTATGTCAAAGAAGGGATCTCATTAAAAATAGACACGATTTTACTTTTGAAAGATCGAAATGTGTAGAAAGTAAAAACAACGTTGCTATAACAACACGTACCATACGCAAGCGCAATTTTCGGAAAAAAAGGAATAAGCTGGTTTAACCGCAACAACCAATTTTCATATATTAAAATAATGATGATAACAATATATCACGTGGTATGACCAGCTACGACATTCTACCCCATGTTACTGTATAAAGGATCGACGAATCTTGGTTAGCAAAGATCGGGCTATGTATTCTATCGCAGTTAAGAGGCTAATGAAAGAAAACTTCGCTCTACATAAAAGTGAATGTTTTGTTGATTAAATATGCTGATCTGATGTACGAAAGGAAGTAAATTGGAATTATAAGGATTATATGATCATGGTTGGGTATTTATCGATGTGTAAATTTTACCTAATCACTCACAAAGTTAACATAAAGTCCTTCGGACTTTATTTACTTTGTGAGTGATTAGGAAACATTTACACATCGATTAATACCCAAACATGATCATTTAATCCTTTAATAAAACTTATCTTTGTCAGGTAAACTTGTTTCATCAAATTTATCATAATTGTCAAGATAACCATAAGGAAAAATTCCTTTTCGTGTGAACAAACTTGACTTGTCACCGAAATGTTGAGTCAAATTATCAAACTTACAAGCTTATCTAACGATGCTGCCATAAACTGAAGACTATCAATAAATCTTAACTTGCCAAGTGTCACAGACATACACTTTTCTGCGTTATTTGAAATACATTTTATTTTATCGTTGTTGTTAATTTTCAGACGGTTTATTATATCCTTATTGCCGAACGCTTCAACTATAATATGAGAACCATATCCTCTGAAATTGTGAAAGACAACAGGAACGAAATCTGGTGCGGCATATTTTAAATTACATTTGTCATGTGCTGGACCGCGATACTTTCCAGTTATGTGACAGTGATCTTTTCCACGATCTTGATCAAGCGCCTGCTCACAAATACGCCATATTTTTGCAGCAGCAAATTCAGCTTCTTGTTTTATTTTCAGCGGTTTCATCGCTGCTGTCTTTGCGAGTAACATTAGGATGAAATCAATTTTGTTGATAAGGTTTTTCAGAAGCCGAACAGCAAATTGTAATATCTTTTCATCTTCGCCAGGCATAGATATCCGCTGTACGTCAGAGCAATGCTCAAAATGACGATCGAGAACCAGCTGAGACTTACAGCCGTGCAAGCATTTGACACAGAAATACTTCTTTTCTGTATGCTTTTTTTTTTACTGATCTCCGACTAGCCTGTTCATGTCTTTTTTTATCCACGAGTAATGATTTTTATAAAACAATAAATTTATTGTTGTTTGCGATGCTCGATCGCTGATATATCTGGGATGTATCTTTAATGAGTCATCATCGACTCCGAAGACGTTAATTCCTCCTGATAACAGGAGATTGTTTTGTTTTTCAAATTTTGGAATTTCATTCTCAGCAACAGGAAAGTCAATCCCGCTAAAGTTTAGATTGTTAACATGATTAATATAATTCGATACTCGATATGGATGATCTCGTGCTGGAAATAACGCTGATAATGTAGCCCATTGAAAACATTTGTCGTCATTGTTCTTGATATTCATACAACATTTTGAGTTTTTTACTTTAGTTGGCAGTTCAACATATGAGCTACCTCGCAGTGGATTATATTTCATAGTGTGAAATAATATTTCTGTTATTTTATCAGATCTCCAACCTGATCCTGATGCTGTGTACTCATCGATTATTTTCCATACTTCATGAAATATATTATCTGACAACGACAGCAAATCTGTCCCAGTTAAAATTCGACGAGATTTTGATGTGATATAAGGATCATTAAATTCCTCGAGTTGCTGTTGATGGGATTCTTGAACCCCCGAATTAATATTTAGCTTAGAAAACTGAAAATAAAAGTGCACTATTATTTTCAGACCCTTGTGCGCGTCAAGCTCAGATTAAATTGTTGACAGAAGCAGATGACATAAATATTTGGAAGAGAAAATTACTAGTAAATGTTGATTATCAAATTCCCAGCCGATATTGAACCCAGCAAATGCAGTTGCAATTTTCTTTAGACTGATAGCTTTTTGATAAAAAAATAATTTCCGTTTTGCTTCAACGTTGCTGTCACCGCGAAACATATTTCTTCTGGCAGATAAGGATTTACCACATTATTTTAATAATCAGCACAAAATTGCTGTTCACAGATCAATTGTTAAACTATTTTTTAGGTCTTCCCTTGTCAGACAAAAATGGACCCACTTCATCATAGTATCCCTGTCATATCGAACAAATATTTTTTGGTATTTCTCAAGTTCTGAAACCTAAGAATCTGTTAGTAGCACATTAAATGCCGAGTAAGGATCGTATTTAACAATAAATTTCACGTATGTTTGTTCTGTTGTTTCATTGCTCATAAATAGCTTGACAGCGTCGAATAACAGATTCGTATTTATGATTTTAGCTCTGACGATGCTTATTTCATCTGACATTTTATTACAGTAATTACACAAAGTCTTATGTATAAGAGATGTCCCAAGCAACTTTGTTGTTCGCGAAAAGGTTGTCAGATTTTTACTCTGATCTCGATCGTGATACTGTAGAGTGCAAGCACTCCAAGTGTGAATTACATCGGAATTCTTCGAATTCCAGTATTGTTAACAGTCAAGATGCAAAGCATCTCAATACTGATAGCAGTCAAGACGCAAAGCATCTCGAGTTCGATCTAGAAACGTATCTATTTCCTGTCGTCGTGGATAAATTTGCTGATGAACCAGGCATAGTACCTCAAGATGAACAAGTTTATGTAGCTGCAAAATCCCGGTACAATGTAAAATATCACCTTGCTAAAAAAAAATTAAACAAATTAATTTTGCTATCTCTGAGCATCAGATATTTTAGCAGTTGTTAAAGCTGTTTATGAATCGTGGACAGCTAGAAGTTTATAGTTTAAAAATATAAAATTTGATTTTCTGTTAAGATTTTTAACCTGATGGGAGATTGCGAGCACTCCGCACTAACAACAACACGAAGACAACATTTGATATCATTGTGCAGGCCAGTGAAATATAAGTCTGTCCTTTTGAAACACGAAAAGATTTATAGTGACTGGATCGCTAGCGATTAAAGATTTTTGATTTCACTAGTTGGTATCCAACTATTAAAAATGTCACTATAACCTCTCCATTTAACCAAACTTCGCTTACCTTTTCTTGCTATTACTCGCACGACGATGAATATATCCTGCTCTGTCCGCTGCAGCCCCTTTTCGTAAAAATTTCCAATAACATCCTCTCCTGCTAGATCTTTCAGCTTATAGGTAATAGGTATTTTTGTTAAAATTTTATCCACAACAAATACTTCCTTTGAACAGTTTGAAGTGAATCCATTTTCGAATGTTTCCTTCACTAAAACATTTTAACACGATCACTGACTTTAAGCTTGTATCTTCGGTACATATTCGCATTCACCAGTATTGGATTTTTGACTGCTTCGTTTGGCGACATTCCAAGTGTTTTATGTTTAGTGTTATTGTAATCGGATACAATTTTTGGTAGATCATCAACATATCTGTTAGTGCTTCTAGCTGTGAATTGCTTATAGATCTTTTCTTTTAACGTTAAATCTCTCAACGTCAACACTTTTTACTTTATTTCCGGTGATGTACTTGATAATGTTGTTTCGTTCTAGAAACTGCTTGAATTGCTTATTAAACAACTCCGCTCCGTGATCATTCCAAATTTTATTTGGTTTTCTTTCCGTGTTGATAATATCTCTTAACGCCTTAGTTATAGTTTTTCCTGTTTTATCTGCAACAGGTACACTAAACGCGTAACAAAAAATATCAACTACGTTCATCAAGTTCCTTTTGCTGTCGTTGTATTGTGCATCGTTTGACATATCAGCAAGATCTATCGCCCAAATATCATCAACTGCATTTGCGACGACCCTTCGTCAAGGAAACTTTTTTATGGCTCTTGACCGGGAATTGGGTTGTCATTTTCATCAAGTTGTTTATCGAGCGGATTCCAAGAATCAATATACCTATGACATGGCAATGCCCATCCACCTTTGGGTTTCGGTAATTTGCCAATTAACTTGTGAATATTTAAGCCGGATCCGATTACAGCTCGCTGATTATAACACTGACAATAAATTCTTATTTTGTCCTGCTCTATACACAGATCGTAGTCAGCTTTACACTTGCATGAAACGCTTTGCATTTTTATTATAATTTAATCGTCGACTAAACTAACATCAGAAATTCTTGTCATTCCTCCAGGTAGTGAGTCACTCAGTTTAGCTAGTTTAAGAAACATGCTTTTTTCTGCCACAGGTAGCACACACACTTTTCAGCATTAGTCTATTGCTTTTAGTTGTTTCTCTTGTTTCTTTTGTATTTTCTGTTTTATTTCTGCACTTTAGGCAATACGTAGTCATTTTTTTTTTATTTGATTGTTAGATAAAATTACAATTTTGTCTTTTTCCAAGCTTGGTTTCGGTTTAAACTGCAATATAAATTTCAGAAAACAACCCACGGAGTGCTTTGCACCCAATTCAATTGCACTGGGAAATTTGTTTGGTAAACATAACACATTAATATCCACAAGCTGCGGTTCCACGTGGCCGCAGTTGATTAGAAGAGTAATTGATTCTTTTGTACTTGAACGATAGTACGTACTGCTAGATAACATCGCTCGGAGGTAGACCAAACGAATCAAAATAATTGTTTTGATAAAGAGCTACCCAAAGTGTACCAGTTCTATCATTAAAATTGTCGATATTTATAACACAGCTTGCTGAAGCTGCTGGCAGAGAGAGAAGCTCTCCAAGTTGTGATTGGACCGCAAGCGGTCTTAATTCGTCTTTTGAAAATACTCCAATAAATCCGTCGACATCTTTCAGTTTATCTAGAATCTCAGGTAGTATTAGTCCTCTCCCACGTCCTATCCCCAGCAGATTGCGGTTCGATGTCTTTGAGGTTCTCTTTTTTTTTTTTTTTTGTTGTTTTACGTTTCGTTGCTGTTTTACGTTTCCCAAGCATTTGTTATTATAATCGTTAGACAAAATCACTAGATTACTAACCGTTTGATACCGCCACCGGTAATTCCATTGCCGGAAACAGCTTTTTTAGTTGTTCCGGATATGGTACCTGAAGCCGCAGCTATTCCGAATGTTCCCAGTACTGGCAATAATTTCGGTAGTACCGTTTTTACAATAGTTGCAAGTGCAGGTCCAAGAATTCCTCCCCGGATTGCTTGCGATCTGGCCTTTGAAGTAACTTGCGCTGCTGATAAATTTAAGATAAAAGGTTTTTGTAGTCATATTTTATTGATTTGTCTTTGTGTTAGCATCAGTTTTGCTGGCAGAACGCCTTGCGTTCCAAAATCTGTCTTCAATGAAACTGACTGTCTTTTAATGATAGCTTGTGTTAGCTTTTAACTTGTCCGGATAGCTTGTGTTAGCTTTTAACTTGTCCGGGCGATAAATATTATCCCTTGTATAATATATTTCATCGTATTTTATCTTCATCTTGTTTAATACAATTTTACCGCAGTGATTCTGCTTTTTGTTAGAATCAGTACATTCTGCCACTTGTTAGAAAATCAATACACGTCTGCTGTAAAGTATAAAGCACCTGGATACAATTCTTGCTAGAAAATCAGTACATCTGCCGCTTGTCTGATAAAATTATACCGCTCACATTTACACTTGGACAGTCATTCTGCCTTTTGTAGAATCGATTGCAATGAATTTATCAGATACAATTAGCACATAAGCATGATAATTTACAGCTCCTGGAATCCCTTCCAGTGTCCATATGACCTATGAATCGCAAATTAATCCAATAGCTTGTTTACTATGCTTACTGACGTCAAAGTGAAATATCGGATAAAGTTTCCCAAACTCTTCGATTGAAATTTGAGATCCGCTGTCAGCATCCTGATATTTTTATATCGCCTCCGTAAGATACATGTAAGCACAAGGCACATTTATGTCAGCTAATGCTGCAGCATTATCTGCAAAATTGCATTGGATTGCTCGTTCAGGATACTGTTTAGAATTTATTCTGACAAATATCCGTCTGACACAATAAATAAGTGTCTTGGTAACTGTTCGTTTGGTACTGTTGTTATTCTCCATGTGTTATCAATCGAATTTGGTACTGCTGTTTGATAAATCTTATTTTTTTTCAAAGTATATTTATATGGTAAACGTGGTCAACATCGTCTCAAGTTCGATTGTTTTATCGATAGATGTAACGACTCGTGGCAGCCATAGCGCTAGTCTTGAAATTACAAACTGGTAATTTGGATCAGCATTAGTACCAACTTATCAGACTCGTTTGAATTTTCATCGAGATATTCAACATACTCAAATTCTGTTGTTGAGATATCTGTAGTTATTTCCTCGTTCAGGTCAAGGTATTTTTTGACAGACATTTTTTATTTGTAATTGTTAGATAAAATCGCAGATCACTTTGCGGTTTGCGGTAAGTTAACTACAGACTGTAAACAGTCCACTAAAACCCGGCAACATCAACAAACCGCGCTGCGGTTTGAAGTCGTGTTTTCGTTACTAATTTTCTAATAATTTCCTCGCCTAGCGGAGATATCAGTATTTTGTCGTTTTTATCAACGTCTTTCTGACTTTGGTGATATTTCGAAAATTACTAATTTATATCCCTATCGCTTGCGATAGGTGGAGTTCCCTTAATTTTATCAGCAATATTTTGTCCGATAGCTGTACCTGGTGCAGATGAGGCTCCTACGGCAAAAGCCTTTGATGCGTCTAACGCAATATGTAGTACTTTATTTGCCATTCCAGTTACATTTTCAATTATTTTAAAGAATATATTTCCAAAGAAACCTCTTACGATTTTTCTGCGATAAATATTTCGTTGTTTCATAAAGTGCAGTTAATATGTTACAATTTCATTTTGAGATTGAGCTGTCGACCTGATTGATCTGTTAATGTCATTGTGATAGACGATATTTGATTTTCGACATTAACAGGATAGTATATGATCTGTCTTGGATTTACTTGCATTAATGACTCTGGTGGAACACCAGGAGAAAAATAATAAATTGTTTGTCCTTGGATACCTCATGCTGGATACGATCCAGTTGCAATCAAGCAGTTTATTAAAATTGTTTTTATTTTTGTGATGCTGACAGCTGATTCACTATCATATGGTATTGTTGCAACTATTTCAACTGTTGCAGATCTATACTGTTGTTTATTGAATCCGAGTAATGATCCGATTATATCTTGTTTACTGAGATCGATGAACAGGTTGTTTTGAGTGTTATTCTTGATCGTAATATGTTATAGTTTGGAATTAGCTCAAAATTATCTGATGAGATACCGCTGCTGCCAGCGTCTATAAGATATTTTATTGTTTGGTTGAGATCTGTAACGTTGTAAGCGACTTGTGATATCTTTACAGAATTCCATGTAATAACACCTTCTTTTCTTACTCCTAATGTAAAATCATCATTGATACTAGTTTTAACATTTGCCATTGAGTGCTAGACAGTAACTGATACTAGTCCCATTTCGTATTGTTTATCGCTGTCAAGTTCAATAACTGGGTTGTCAAATACAGAAAAGTTTGCACTGTCCGACGTAGTTTGAGATGAATCAGCTAGTAATGTAGTTGATAACATTTTTATTTTATCTGATAGATAACTGAACTGCTAGTAGTTTGTGCTTTGTGGTTAGCGAATCTGATCACTATGTAAAATATAATATTCGTCGGATGTTATATAACCGTTTGATCTGAGATTATCTAAAATATCAACAATTTCGTTGTTGATTTCTGTGCTCACATTTCCGGCTTCTTTTGATGAGACTAATAGCATCAGTTGATCAGCTATTTCAGTTTGAGAATTATAGATTTTGATGTCGGACCCTAGTTGTACAGGTACAGGTTCAGGTTTATACGTTTTTGCTAATGTAAGTAATTTATTATTCCCATTATATTTAACTCTTAAATTTTTTATATTTTTCAAAATGGTAATATATACTTCAGCAATAATACCTTTTCGGTATTTTTTTTAACAAGATCAAACGCTTCGAAAAATCTTTAGATTTATTGATATTATTATTGTATTCAGATTCATTCAAACTTTTATATCTGTTAATAACTCAATATATTCATCAATTTTTGCATCTTCCAATTTTCTAATATTACCTACCGTTATAAGTTTTTCTGATTCAAATACATCGTTTTCCAGATCAACAATTTCGCTATCTTTAAGATTATTGTAAGCTGTTTTTGTTGCTTTTTCAACATCGTTTAATCGAATTTGTTCTTTTCTAGCGTCCAATTTCCCCTGTTTTCGCCGTTCATTATCTCGTTCTATTTTTGATTTTTCTTCTTCTACTCAAGCCACTCTTCCAATTTCTCGTAAAAATCTCAGCTTGTTGCGCAACAGGATCCCCTATTTTTCAATAATTTGCTCAGCAGTTTTTTCTTTCCTCCTTCAACTAGATCAAGTAGTCCTTTCTCCAACAATTTTTTTAAACTTCTGGTGATGCTGCAGAAATATCCGGTTGTTTGCCAAGTACAGCGACGGTCACTGGTTTAAAAAGTCTAGCAGTTTCTTCTGCTGTTTGTTGTTGTCCTTAGAGTTCCTGTTCATCTTTTTTCCTAAATGCAGCTCTTGTTGCAAAAAGTTTCTTCAGAACCTCTATTCGTTTCGCGTCCATTTTAATAAGTATCTGTTAGATTAATTTTCACAATCCAAAACCTTGTCTATTCTACATCTGAACATGCGATTTCGATCTCGTGCTAGCTTATCAAATAAAAAGAAATTGTAATTTTCCTGAGCAGCAGGCTGCTCGACGCTAGCGCCCCGCCAGTAGCGTCGTGATAAAACTCAGCAAATTTATCTTTTAATACACCTCCGCACTGTTTTCGTGTTATATTATGTACGTCAATATTGTCGAATCCAGCGAATAATACAAAACAACCAGAATTTCGCCTGATAAATTGATCGACTTTATAGAATCTTTATGCTACATAAACTGCATCACAATTTCTGTTGCGCGACAGTGAAAATTAAGATTTTATCTTATACATCTCGCTGTTGCTGAGCGGGATGTCATCAAACACAATTATTTTATGCTCATCCGAATCTAGCTCGGCAACTGGTATTAGATCTTCAGGTTGTTTTATGATAAATGTATTATCACCAAACGCGTAGTTCATTTTTTAGTTTTTCGTTATACTCACTAAGCAGCTCATATTTTATCCTGCTGTGGATTTATAGTGTAAATATAAACTCTATCGTAGCTGAAGATTCATTAGCGGGTTAGTTTTGCCTGATCCAGTTCGTCCTACTATCAGATAATGGTAATCTGATAGGTCGTGGTTATGCTGATGTTTTATTAATCGCTCTGTGTCAAAGTTAATTATACTCATTCTATTTTAATCTGTATTGTATAAAACGAAATTGTTTCAGGCGGTCAAAGTTAAATTTTATCGCGCAGTAAGAATAAGAATGAGTTATTACACAAAATTTGGTGCATTAATCGCAAGCTCAGCAGATGATAAAACAGCAAATACAACCACCACGGCTGGCGCAAATTTAACAAATTATATTAAAAAGAAATATAACGACAGATAATTTAAGTATGTCATGTCAGCGGGTGCTAGACCTTGAAACAACATAGCCAACTATCAATGTAGATAACACACAAGCAGTAAGCTTTGCCCGACTAAAGACGATCGGTAATGGAAAGTTATCGCTGAGATGTGGAAAAATGACTGGAAATATCAATATGAGTAGAAAAACAATCTGGAAACCTCATACCCTCTCTCTGATGTAAATAACACACAAGCAGTAAGCTATTCACAGCTTAGTGCGGTCGATAATAACAAGTTGTCACAAGCTGGTGGGACCATGGCTGGAAGTATAGACATGGGGGGAAATTAATATTTATTACTCAACTTGATAATAGAACGTTGACCAGTAACGATTTTGTAACAAATGTAAAGTTTGTCAAGGACAACTTTGCAATAAAATCCGGTCATACGATGACAGGTACGTTAGATATGGGCGCTAATAAAATAACAACAACTTATAACGCAACTGCCGCATTGGATCTTACACATTAACAGTACGTTGACGCTGAGACAGCAAGGCAAGTACAATTACTGCTGCGGATGCCGCTTATCTTTAAAACAAACAAACAGGAGGCACAATTACAGGTGAGTCGATATGTTTGCTAATAAGATAACTTCTACGTATGTATCTGTTGCTGAATTTGTTCTTGTGAATAAACAGTACGTGGATATTGTTACTGCAGGTAGTGGCAGAACAAAACGGGCTAAAACTAGTGTTGGTCACATCCCACATCTCGCAGATGCTGTTAATAATCGTTGGGGTTTTATTGCAACAGCATCAAGTCATTATCCCTGAAATGATCCAAGTTATGCGTTTGCATTTAACACCCCTATATCTGGCACGTCAGAGTGGATCACAAACGGAGAAACATTTAGATTCTGGATAAAAATAAAGTGTCCAGAAGCTGTAGCAATATGGAGATTTCATCTACGAGGTCAATCAAATGCTAATGTCGAAGAATTTATAACTGGAGATTAGAAGGATCGAATGATGATTTAAACTGGGCTTTGCTGTATATGGCATCGGGTGTTTATATTAGAACTTCTCAGCAATTTACACTTGATCTTGAATCAACTGTCAGAAAATACTTATATTTCCTTATTTATGTTGTCAACACTGAAGGTCCTTACCCAGGTCTTACAATGTTTCAGATATATACACTTGACGATTTAATGTGATTGTAATATATAATGTCTATTGATCTTCCATCGATCAGAGTCGCAAAAGAGTTTTATAATTCTATACTAAACCCGAAAACGGAGATCGAAATAGCTGCAGTTGATTCGCTAAACCCAGAGAGTGTTGAGGAAGCAAGAGCAGTAAATGTAATTGCTCGAATAAAATTTAACTTTAGATTCACCCGGTTTAAATGAAAACAGTGACAACTTTGTTAGAGTTGCAGGAAGAGGCCTTCATTTGAAATACGCAATCAGAAACTTTAATATAATTAATAAATACTGTCCTGTATGTGACTGTGAGGAACAGCGATTAAAGGTTGAAAAGTTGTTGATAAATACGTTGACTAAGCAAAATAAAGAAAATCTTTTGACGATCGACAAATCTAATCTTGCAAAAACGAAATACCATGGCGGTAAGAAACCAGAGCAAGAGCGGCTGGAATGATTCACGACGAGCTTGAAAAACTAGCTGAAATAAGAAATAATAAGTTTCTTTAAAATCGTAAGCTGAAGGACACATTTGCTAAACGTCAAGTATTTCATGTATTTGGCATGGACTACAATGATAAAAAACGTTGTTGGAAATGGTAGATAATAGTACTGATACTAACCTGCTAACAACAGCATACCTAGTTCTAATAGACTCTCTCACCGGTGATAACAAAGTATAATGTGTATCACATTAATGCTGCACTAAACGCAGTATCAGAACTTGAGCATAGTATTGAGTTTTATAATGGTGTCGAACGAGATATATTTTATCAAGAGCTTGACAATATTACAACCGTAGAATTTCGTATTGATGAAGATCATGACGCGCATCATAGTTCTAAATAAATTGCATTGAAAAACTATAATAAAAGAAAAAGAAGCTGGAAAGTTACTGGCAGATCCAAAATACAGAAATATCAAAGAGTTGATTGCAGGATACCTAAACCTGCCCGTCAATAATATAAATATAAAAGAAGCAGATATTCGCGATCTTTTGAGTATGGCAACAGGATATTCAATTCTCAGGCAATATCTAGCACTTACAAATTTTAAACTGGGACAGTTATTTTATGTTGATAGTTATATCAAAAATAGATAATAGTAAAATTTTGTAATAAATAAAATAAAAATCGCAGTAGTTAAGCATAAAGGGGATGGTTTCTTAGCCAACCCTATTTTGTATGACGACGATGATGATTTCCTTGATAGGTCCTCGAGCTAGGTAATATACTAAGAAATCGACGCTGTTGCTTCAACAAAGTCGTTTTTGTATTTGTTTTGCTAGCTCTGTGTCTATGGGTAAGATTGTCTGGTCGTCCAAATACAAAATAGGGGTTTGGCTAAGAAACACCCTTTATGCTCACTACTATTTTAGTAAAAAGAATCTTTTGAGAGCTTATCCTAGTTGTAACTGAAAGAAACAAATATTGTTTTTCTGAGAGAATTTCAGTCTCTTTAGAGGCTTGAATTAGGAAGACTCATTACTGAAATCAGCTTCTGACTCTTGGTGCAGTATTGAAGATACATGATTCAAACAAATATCGATCCAAAAAAATGCCGCGGCTCATAAAGTTTTCTCTACACAGTCTCTGTCATCAAAGATGTGTCGATACTGATAAATATGAGCTTGATCATGACCAGTTATTGAATTTGTAATACCAATGTATTTATATTGGTTTACTATGTGAACTGAATTAGTACCGTGAGTCCTCCTGGATCTACATGTGTTTGTAATAACGTGCTCTCAGTTCAGCACCAAAAGAGTCAGGGGCTAATTTCAGTAACGAGTTTTCCAAATTCAAGTTCTTAAAAGGACTGAAATTCCATCAATTAAACAACGTCTAGGGTTTTTTTTCAGTTACAGCCAGGATAAGCTCTTAAAAGATTCTTTTTATTAAAAATCTTACTTTAATTACTAACCAATCCTGGCCAGTAAAACCCATATATACTCTGTTTTATCTTCCCTCATTTCGTAGACTGGTTCCCATTTTGCCATGTCATTAGTACCTCGAGTCCTACTACGGTCGTTTGTAGATTCTCAAGTGGAACAATAGCCGGCGAAACTCGCATTTTACTCAAGCTTTCTTATGTCTTTAGTACTATTTAATATGGGGCCATGGTTTCATTTACTCAATGTATTTGTTGAAAATATGCTCTTCAAAACATTACATATTAAAAAGAACGCGTGATGGTTATTAGAAACTATGCGTTTATAGTAAGAATGTTTCAATATAGGTGAAGTATTTGAAACTGGGCATTTTAAAGTCATATTTGTTTTCCGATCCCCGAGTGCTCCCTAGTGATGACTGACACATTCACGTTGTTTTCAGACAAGTACACAATGTACCAGTCAAAGAAACCTTTAGGAGAGTGGTTGCCCTTCTGAAGACTGCTTTTACAACATTATATAAATATCTGGATTATTTACTGTCAGTTACGTAGATCGGTCTGTATTGTGAGAGTTAGTTGTTCTTGGTTGATTGATTGAGTGCTTTCTTCTTAAATAGACTGAGCTTGGAAAGTTACTATCTTAAGTGGCAGTGTTTGAGTTCGGGACTTGCATACTGTCTTATGTCAAATTCGGTTTATTGAATAGACTGAACACTTAAAAATGGCTCTTTGGAAGACATACTTTAACTTATTTGTGGGTTACTAATTCTTAATTACGCAGTTTCTTATTAACTTAGCAGCATTATTAAAATGTTAATTAAATACTTTACATGTCACACAATTACGAATGGCAGGGTTAATTGTTGATTAAGAAAATAATATTATCATAAATATTTCGGCATATTATTTCTAAAATCCACAGGAAAAATTTTCTTTCTCTTTTTTCTTCGTTTGTTAAAGTTTACTTGGGTTGCGCATGCGTGGACAAATGCAGAATATATGATCTCGCTATCATCGGATTAAGAACGCGCGTGTGTATTGCATCAAAACAATAAGCAGAACTTTGGTGTTTTACAAAACCAGTAGACTTTTTTTCTTTCCACATAGTCAATCACGTCCCCTAACAAAATGATTAAATGATCAGTGTCTATGTTTACAAAAGCGCCATAATTTTCTTAACATTTGAACACTGCTAATGAGTCTATTGCAGGCTTGATAAATGCCTGATGACTTCTCGTCATGAAATGTTTGTTTTTGTGTACCTTTTCGTCGTAAGAAGCCATGTTGGTATGTCGATTAATTATTCTTTGATAAATGTCTCGGTTGATCAGTATTGGTGATGTGGGGGTTTGTGGGGATCTGAGCTTCAGCTGGATGATTACGTTCCTCGCTTTAATTCCTTGTTTCTATTTATTATACAGTATATTTGGTTTCATGCAAACATTGTTTATTTGAAATTTTTAATGCTTTCGCGTGTTTGTGGTGACGAAACGTCAAAGTTCAGTTGGTTAAGCTGACTATTTGAAACTTACTTATTATTAATATGAGGTGAACTTTTTCTGCCATCAAGCTCATGTGACATTTTAGATGAATGAGTCCTTTCTCCTTTTGTTATCTATTTTGTGTATTATTTTGCACATACATTTTACCAGCGCTTTGATTTTTGTTACTTATGCTACTCATTCAAAAACGGGGGGGGGATGAGTGTTATATGGACACGTTTCCAAATTTATTTTGTTTGTATTTGTTACAATAAATCTGAGCCCCAAATTTCGTAAGAACAAGAACAACAACCTTTATATTGCGTGACCACAGGTTGAAACTGTCTGTTGAAAGGAGTAATAACTCTTGGTCGATATCAATCATGCCCGTGGTCCCTTTTGGCGCCTTCGTTTTTAAGAATGAAGAATATCAAACTTAAAAAGTTCCGGTGTTTCAAAACCGGTAGTTCCCATAGGCAATATGGTATTGCGGGCTACATGCAAAATTTATTTACCTCCGAAACTGAAGAGCTTGACAACGTTCAAAAGCTGCGCACCTCTGGAAATGAAGATTTGACAACGGAAGTGCTCCAGTGAACATGGGTACTTCTGAGTTCTGCAAAAGGACTTGTTAGCACGTATTTGTTTTTACAAAGAATTTGCTTCGTTTAAATTACAGTCAAGACATACATTAGATGGACCCGAGTAAGTTATCGCAACAAACAAAGCAACGGGACCAAATCTGTGTAACTATTTTGTCAGACTCTTAACATACATAAGTGTCCGACAACTTGTCGGAATAGGGATATGATACAGCGATGATGCAGAGTTTGGACTATATCTCCAGATCAACTGGTACATCGCTCAGCCATTTCCATCATATTGAGAAATAATCTCCAATGCAGTAGTAGGAATACATACGGATTTTATGCGTTTCGATGATTCGCCTTGGACGGAGTGCACCAAGTATGTTGTGACAGAAAAAGGATAATATTCCGATAATGATTTTGTCGCCTTCCGCCGCCATATTGTGCCTTGTGAACAAAAGTACTTGTTAATATAGTCCTTTTTGGCGGCGAATTACTATGGCGCATTTTTTACTTGTTCATGACGAGATATCTTGTGCATTTGAAATTATCTTGAACGTGTAGTAAAGCACTGTTTATGCAAATGCTAAGTTGTTTGTCCTCACATTTCTGTTACGAAAAGATTTATGTACACCTTGTTTCAGATAACAGGCGCAGAAGAAATGCATTTAATTACCTTAGCCAGTGGCCCAATATGAGCATGTGCTTTTATAAATCTTTGAAAATCAGCCCATGCATCTCATACTTTTGCAGATTAGATCAAAGAAAATAAAGTTTCATAAAAGAAAACCGCTTAACATTTGCAGAATGATCTTGTCTTCTGTTATTGAATTGTCTTGTAGAGTTGAATAATAAGCTGTGTAATTCATATGTGTGACGAGTAAAATGGTACTTATCATCTAGTAAAGAAGACGAGAAACAATAAACAATGTTATAAAAGAAAAAAAATGAAGATGACAACTCCACAGCTTGCTCAGGAAATAAGATTACCACTCCATCAAATTTGCGAATATTAGAGGAGAACAAGTACGCCAGGAACAGCAAAGACTTGAATTTTGTTCATTCATTTATTCAAGAAAAAATGACATATCAGAAGAAGGGTACATATGTATCAGACATACTTGAGAGTTATCTGTAACAATAGTTTTTAATTTGCGCTTTAAAATATACTTTTGATTTTATTCAATATAGTGTTTCGTAATTGCATGTTTTATACCATCACAGATACAAGATAATGTACAGTTAGGCATGAAACAAAAGATTCAGGATATTACATAATCTTGCGTTCTTGCTGTTTTTCGCATTAACATGCACATATCTGCTAATTTTACCAGCGGAATTTCGACGGTTGAAATAAGGCTCTTTCATCCGGCTGCTTATAGGATGCATATCGTGGTTTTTATTGTAATGAAGATTTACAAGTGACTGAGCTTCTTGGATGTACTTGACTTTAAAACCCTGCTCCATTGGTTTCGATGACTAAAACCTGGGAAAAACATCAATTACGAATACACGTTGAAATAATTACGGAAGGTTGCGACGTAAGCAAAATGTAGAAATTGGAATGATTGGATACACATATAAAATAAGGGTCCATACAACTGAAGTGTTACCAGTAGACACAAAATGTCGATTTACAATCTGAAGATCCCATGGCTGACCAGTTAAAAGATTTAAAAATTGATTTCAAGCCTTCTTGACAAAAAAGGCCAGTTTTCAGGTCATTCCCCGGCCTTCTTGTGCGACATTTAGATGTGAAATTGCACTAGCCGTACTTCCCCAGGCTGCGCCATTGGCGTCCAGGTGACGGTCTTGTCTCGTTCTGTTATGCATCGTTACGATGTATTCCCTTTATTTAGGATTCTCCAAAGTCATTGTACTTTTTCGCAGCTCTGGCAGCACATTAACCGAATTCTGTCCCTGCTACAGAGGAAAGGCGAAGCTTTGACGATTATGTCACAATAAGAACGGGAGTTACTGTCGTCTGAGCAACCTGAAAATAATGATCCATACCCGTGAGGAATATGTAGTGTCCAATCGGTCGCTTTTTGTACAAGTCTAGTATTTCAGATTATCAATATGCTTATATGTGTGGATTTTTATGCTAGCAAAAACAGTCATTTATTCATAAATTCATCCGTTTTTTTCTTCTTTCTGTCGATCTCTGTTATGTAAAGAAACGAACGTGAGAAAGCTCCGTTATCAAGTATAACATGTTGGTTAATCGAGGTAGCGTAATCATCATGACTACACGAACCACTGCACTTCGAAAAATTTTATGGCACATCCAATCATCTAAATAATTTGCATTACAAAGCGTGTCTAATTATATCAAAATAATACTCTTGTAAAAGTAATCATTACACGACTTTAATAGTATTGTTTCAGTAGTATGTATCAGTAGATCCTTCTGAGTAAACAGTTGTTTATAATAATTTAATTAAATCCATAGATCTGACCACACCATCATACAACTTATTCGACAAATTTAGTAATGCACATTACTCCTGACTTTATCTTACTCGAAGTCAACAAAATGCACTCTTTTAATTGGTCAAGATATTTTCGATGAAGATTTCGAGTTTAGTAAACATTTATGGCTTTTCATAATTTTATGTTTCACACTTCTCTCGATCTCTCTAACCCCTTAGTAGCAAAATATCCAACACATTCCGCGGGTAGACAGATGTTCACCTCAAGTACATAAGTAATGCTACGAGTCTACCAAGACTTTAGTACCAAACCTTCCATGTGCATAACGTGCAACAAATAATACTGAAATTTCCGAGAATACAGCAGTAAATCCAAAAAATTCAATAAATTCTACACTTCAGGTCAAACAGATTCTTTCTCAGTTGGTGAATGAGATTTGTAGCTCTTGTTTGGTCCAAGCGTGCAACGTTTCATTAATAATTACTAGTATAAAACGAAGTGAGCTAGTTTTAGTAGTAAAATCTGGGTGAAAAACATTTGCCTAGACAGGAAATAAAAATGTGCAAAACGGCAGAAAAACACAATTTTAGTAAATTACTTATTCGTGTTAGGGAAGAAATGTAAAAAGAAATGGCATTGCCGCCTTAAGTCTTTAAATGTGACTGGAATCTGGAACAATGGTAAGCTTGGTATTCGCTACAAGGTGGCGCTGCAGGTGCTACCTCGGAAACGTGTCGCTTACTCAAAATATGTACAGCTTCATTTAAATGGGTCTGAACAAACAATCACAATGTATGCTTAGCCAAATTGTCTTATGTAGCTTTCTGAAATAAGACAAGTGTTCCAAAAGAAACCAGACTGATATTCATTTTAAAAAATTCCGGAACTTGATTTCAATGCAAATAATGACTGCATGTAAATATTTAAATGTAACCTAAATTTTAATATTGTTATAAACCCGTCAAAAGGTATTAGCTTGCAGATTTGGCGTACAGTTCATACAATTAAGCGCAGTGATGTTTCATGTCAGTCATTTAAACTTCGACCACTAACAAGGAATTTTGAATAGCATAGCTATTCAAAAAGTAATTTTGTTGTTGTTGTTTTCTTGGGTTTAACACCATTTTTTTCAGCGCATGATTGGCTATACATGGCGGCCAGTGTAACTGGTTGAAGAAGAATCCGGGAAAACTCCGGTTAGAGCTAACAACCCACTGGAAGCTACTGACAAGCCTTCTCACATTTCCACATTGGCCGAGCCCGAAACTCGAACCCACGCGGACAGAGGTGAGATGGCAGTGATCGGTAAAGGCGAGCGCTTTAGACTACTATGCCATCCGGGGCCCCTATTCAAAAGGTGAATATTATTGCTCATAGATGTTAGTTTATTTACGAACCACGTCATACAGTTTATTTAAGAGAATTTGCTGTTAATGTAAATAAATGACTGTTATACTCCATTATACATTCTCCGGGCGCATTAAAGAAATTGACGTGATTGCAACGCCAACGATTCAGATGAAGCAAAATTGCCATTTTATTGAAAGATTTAGATCTAGCCGAACGCTTATTAAGATACTTTATAACATCATGATAAATGTAATATCATACATATAAACGGCACGTTCTAATTTTGAAACAAATTAAGAGTTCTTTATACTTGATTTGATTCTACCTTGTCACTTTTATGTTTGAAAAGACAGCTACAATAATATCGGAGATTCTGTAAGTGTATGTTTTGTCAGTCGTAAATTTGAAATGCGAATCAATACTAAAGAAAAATATAAGAATATGTTTCATTTTTAGCTATCTGATGAAAGTTTAAGACACGAAGCATAGCGAATTCTTGATTGCAGGTAAATACAGATAACAAGACAGATAGAAAGTATGTAAGCATAGAATCCATAATCAGTAAATACGATGCGGCATTTGACATAAATTTGACATATTGTTTTCATTAAACCGTCTGTATCTGTATGTGTTGTGTTGCGTATGTATATATATATATATATATATATATATATATATATATATATATATATATATATATATATATATATATATATATATATATATATATATATATATATATATATATATATATATATGTGTGTGTGTGTGTGTGTGTGTGTGTGTGTGTGTGTGTGTGTGTGTGTGTGTTGTCACTTACTGCTTAATGTATATGTATTTCCCCCTCCAATTAGAACATTACTCGGCACAGTATCAGCAACCGATATACACTCTCCTAAATTGCACATCTGTAAATATATTAAAGTCAGTATCAAATGCATGCAAACAAACAAATGTGGTTGAATAGTAAATTCGTTCATTCAACATTAATTTGTTTTGAAAGATTTCCTTGTGCTGAAAGAAAGATGCCAATAATTGAAAGTAGTTCCATAAACTAATATAAGGTCAGCTAATATTCCAAAATTTCAGACATGAGAAACACAATAAATATTTAATAATAATAATAATAATAATAATAATAATAATAATAATAAACTGAGTCATCGTAAATATTATTATGTAACTGGAAAAACCTATAGATGCATTACAGAAATATAAAAATGTAAGCAGCTGTCAGTTTGAAGAATTTGAAATGTTCAGTTTGTCGATACAGATCAGATGACAAATACGGGTTCTCTGAAAGCACAGATATTGATGTTAACATAAGGTGGGATCGTCCTCAAAAAGGGGTGGACTTGTTTTAGACTCTTGTGACAATTGCAACATATGCACTTCCTATGCACGTGCAGACATGTACCACAGATAGGTGTTCTACTTACTACGTAATTCCAAGACAGACAAATGTATAGTGTAGAGTGAATTCATGTTTAGGCTACATACTTTATTTCAACCCAGTCGCCTGTTGACAAAAGATATTCACTCATCCATATTTGAAAGCATTGACGATCCTCAGATTTGTGAAGACCTATATATTGAGAACTTAAGGACACTTTAAATATTGCACGAGCAACATGCTTTAAAGTCATTAGTCTGAAGACATTGTGAGAAATAACAGGCTTCGGACTGAAAACGCGTCCTCTCAATTCATCATCTGTCAGTTTTTATGTGGATCACTTTGGTAACAAGAATGTCCCTAAAGGAACAATGGAAAAATCCACGATTAGACCATTTTTGATTGGTTACTATGGGGACAAGGGGTTTTAATATTTAAAACGTTCAACGTTAAAATTGGATTGCACTTGGGTACAAGGGAAATTAATCATAATTTTGGACTCTGAGCATCATCCATACATACTGACCAACACCCACACTTGCTGACCAGCAGTTTGACTGACTAGCACACAAACGCATACTGATCAATACACATTGTTTCTGGCCAAAAACGGAGACAATTGGTCGAAACTAAAAATAAAATCACAAAACTGTCAGGGAATTTAACACAGATTACACCCCTCTCCCAGCATTGTACTAACATGGCCGATACTAAAAGTAATATTAAAAGAACAAAACTATCACGGACGTTAAAAGAGATCCGAAATATTATCGTAAAAATATGGACTACACTAAATGCAATTCCAAAATTGCGCAACGGTCACAAAATTAATGGACACTACACAAAACACGCATCATTATAGTGAAATAGAGACAAAAGTAATGCTAAAATTATGAAAGTAACACGGACTTTTAGAGTACAAAAATCCCGGAATATAATATTACAACGTGTGACCGAGACTAAAAGTAATGCTAGAACTGAGAAACTACCACGGCATTTAACTGCGAATGCTCTAAACGTTATATTCAAATGGACGAGATTAAAATTAACGCTAAAATTGCGAAACTTTCAGGGAATGTAGCAGAGACAACAAAAAATAACATATAAAATTTTTTTCAATAGTAAAACTTAACATCATATTAAACGCTTATTGCTTAAATTGCGAAACTGACAGACTTTTGCGGAAACAAGAAAAAATCCAAACGGAATATTATGTTGGAAAAAAAGACTTAGGTCAAAAGAAAAGCAAAACTAATAAACTGTCACAGTATGTAGGTGACAATTTTAAATAAATCCACGGAAAACTATGTTACATTGGCTGAGGCTATACCATAATTCTAAAATTACGAATTTGACAGATCAGAGAAATCACCGTTACGAGAAATTATACTTATCGTACACAAATTACGAATTTTACACAGAATATGTCAGCAAACACACAAAAATGGACTATTATCTTAAATGAAATTGATTTACACTAAAAGTCGCAATTAAAATAAGAGACTGACATTTACTTTATCAAAGAGTGAAAAAGCACACGGAATATAAATCAATATGTCCGAGACTAAAAATCCCACTAAAATACCGAAACCGAAATTTTTTTACGATCACACAAAACTACAACAAAAGTTTTAAAAGGAAAATATACAAAAGCAAATTTAAAAAGCGACAAGTAAATAAAATGTTTAAAACAAAAACGAAAACAAATAAAAAAATGTAAAAAATTAAAACTATTATATTTGAAAGCAAAATTTAATGAAACCAAACTTCAAGAGCAAAATATTGTAATTAAAGATTAAAAACAAAATATACGCTTAAAAGTTTTTAATATATAAATAATAAATATATGAAACATAATTTCAAAATAATTTAAACGTTTCAAACAAATATTTAACAGAATAAAGAAAGCAACAAGATATATATATATATATATATATATATATATATATATATATATATATATATATATATATATATATATATACTCTCAATAAAACCTTTGCAGAAACTGAACACCAATCACAAGATAAATGTGAAGATATATATTTTATCTGTCAAAAGGAAGGACACTAGGCCCATGATATCAGCGAAAGAGAACCCTTTATCCTAACAAAGGATAAACTAGACCAGTCAACAGCCAGATGAATGTTTTTGTGTTGTCAGAGCATCCTCCCCATGACAGGAAAATGAAAGGAAGAGAAGAGAACGATAAAAAGAAATTTCAAAAGTAGAAGAACCCCTTATCCCTAAGAAAATCAAACAAGTCACTTACAAGAACAAAATGGCTTTTTGTAAAACAACTTAAATTTTATTGTGATTCCTGTTTCACGAGAATATCTACCAAACAAAAGTGAAAATAAATGAAAGTTTTCTTCTTCTTATACTGCTGCTGTTGCTGCTGCTACTACTACTACCACTACCTCTTTTTCTTCCACAGCTCCGGTGGACTAAGTGGTTAGAGCGTCCGCCTAGGATGCGGGATGTTGCGGGTTCGAACCCCGGCCGAATCTTACCAAAGATAATAAAAAATAGTATTAATAGTCGCCATTTTTAATCACTAAGGATAATTGGTGGTCAGTATTTGTAGATTTTCGTCAGTATGTGTGGTAGGTAGTCTGTAAGTTTGGGTGCTGGTCGGTAGGAATATGGTGATCAGTACGTATTAGTAAAAGTTTGTTTATATGGGTGATGGTTAGTTGGTGTGGATGTTGCCTAGTATCCATGGATTATAATCAGTGTCTATCATAATGTTATATTTCCCCTGTCAACTTTGTGCCACCCAACATTAACTATATGGATTCTTTAAACTATAATTTCCTCTTATCTTCATAGTGACCCATTTCAAGATGGCCAGTGTATGGATTTTCCATTCCCACGACAGTGACAGCTTTGTCCCCATCAAGACCCTCGTAACTACTTCAGTATATTTCCATACGCTTATACAATAGCTGATATAAAAAATCCCCCCCCCCCTCCAAAGAGACAAAACAAACTTGCAAACTGTTACGTGACTAGGCTCGTAAAAAGTTACAAAGAAAAGAGTGAAGCCAACAAGCTTTGTAAATTTAACAAAATAATTTATTTCCCTAGAAAACAAGGTAAAAATGTGCAAAAGAACTTACGGTTTGGGAATATAATCCAAAAATTAATTCCGGCTTTAGAATTCCGAATAATTTAGTAAATGTCTTTGTCCAAGAATTTCGATGAAGAAGAGCATTTTCCAGAGTTAATAAATTATTTTAAACTAAAAAAAAAAAAAAAAAGAAAAAAAAAAAAAAAAATTCTAATGGCAACAACAGGAGTACCTTTCAGCGTCAAAGTATTATTTACAACTGACTCAGAAACACTGAGATTGAGAATTAAACCCCAACTAAGAACGAAATTTCAGACCCGCGTGATGGGTAACGTGGTCACTTACTACAAGTCAATTATTACGTACTCTAGTAAGCCTTAGCTAAAATCAATCATTCCCACACTGGAAATGAATTTAAAAATAAAACGTTGTTTATTCAGACTAACACGTAGACGAGGTATGACCTTGATTACGACCAATGATTTTCACTCAGTGTTTACCAAATTTTGAACCAAGGCCAGCTAAAAATACAATGAAGCAATACGTTTCCGTTCTAATCAGGCTAAAAGATCTGAACTGAATTTACTGGGAAAAATGTCAAATCCAGTAAAAATAATTGTCATTACGATAAAATGTAATGAAACAAAAATAAAATAAAAAGAAATTTAAAACTAATACACAAGTAATTTAATTACATATACGTAACACTTCCCCCCATAAAGAAAAAGAACGATTTATATAATAAAGCTTTCTTTTTACCATATGTTAATTATACACGAGGTAAAAAAATTACATAAGAAGAACTCTTATGAATTATACAAAGTGTACATGAAATAATATTTCTATACACGGGAGAGTGCATCTGCAATTAAATTGTCTCTTCCCTTGATGTGCCTGATGTCAAGATTATATTCTTGTGAAAACAAACTCCACCTTAATAATCTTTGAGTTTTATTTTTCATCTTGTCGATGAAAGTAAGGGGGTTGTGATCACTGAACACAACAACCGGAAAAGGAGTTGAACTAGTGTAAACATCAAAATGCTGTAATGCCAAAATTAAAGCCCAACATTCCTTCTCGATTATTGAGTAATTTCGTTGGTCCTATTTAATGTCCTAGAGAAATAGCACACTAGATGATCAACACCATTTCTATCTTCTTGAATCAATACTGCTCCAACCCCAACATCACTTGCATCAACAGATAGTTTAAATGATTGACTGAAATTTGGAGCCGTAAGAACCGGCGCACTTTTAAGTATGGCATTTAATATATCAAAAGCCTCCTGACATTTTTCATTCCAAAGAAACTTGTCTTTCTTACTTAACAAATTTGTCAGGGGTTCAGCAATATTAGAAAAATTGGAACAAAATTTCCGATAGTATCCAGCAATACCTTAAAATCACATCAGTTCCTTTTTACTGACAGGCACAGGGAAGTCAGAGATAGCCTTGACCTTAGCATCTATAGGTTTAACTTGTCCATGTCCCACAATATGTCCTAGAAATTTTACACAAGCACGGCAGAACTCACTTTTAGATAAATTGATTGTCAAACTTGCATCAGTGAGTCTGTCAAAGAATTTCCGAATTGTTGCTAGATGTTCTTTCCATGTGTCGTTGTAGAAGATGACATCATCGATATAAGCATCACTATTATCTAGACCAGAGGTAATCATATTCATCAAACATTGAAAGGTACTTGGAGAACCCTTCATCACAAAAACGGCATTACTTTATATTGATAGAGTCCATCGGGAGTCACAAATGCCGTAATTTCCTTTCCCTTTCCCGTTAGTGGGATTTGCCAAAATCCTTTCAGAAGGTCAAATTTGGTGACATACATGGCATTTCCAATTTTATCAATGCAGTCATCGATTCTTGGTAATGGAAATGAATCTGTTTTTGTCACACTGTTCACCTTCCTATAATCAGTGCACATACATAAAGTTTTATCCGGTTTCGGAACAAGTATACATGGTGAACTCCAATCACTTTTACTGGACTCTATGAAATCATTCTCCAACAAACACTGAATTTCCTTTATGAAGTGTTCCTGTTTGAGAGGGTTCATCATGTATGGGTGTTGTTTCACAGGTTTAGAATTCACAATTTCAACGTAATGAAAAATTTTGTTTGTCCTCATAGGAACATCTGGAAATAAGTGCTCATATTCAAATAATAGCTGTTCAAATTCATTCCTTTCTTGTTGTTGCAAACGTGAAAGTTTCTGGTCCAGATTTTTCATAATTTTCGAATTCCGAAGATTTGTCGCTCCAAAATCAGTAGAGTCCGATTGAATTTCTTCATTTAAATCTTCAGTGAGTGGGACAGGTACAACTAAATTAATTGCATGATTTACTTAGCTATCTCTCTCAATATACTGGTACTCCATTAATTTATTTAGATCAGAGTACTATGATTATAATTTATCTCATTCATTTTCTTCTTTACTTTGTAAGGGTCGTAAAATCTAATTTGAAGAAAATTTTGAAGAATGAGCAAGAGAGAATGATCTCCATTACAAGACTGAAAACTTCTCTCCATTAAAGTTCTGTGAAACCAGAATTTCACTTTTGATCTTAAATTGCTGAATGCTAAATTCATACATAACTTGCTGGAAAATTTCAGACCTAAAATTTGACCCTTGATCCGACTGGACAGATTTGGGAAGGCCAAATTGAGTTTAAAAAAAAAGTTATCAAAGCTTTTACTATAGTTTTGGGTTTAATTTTCCTCAAATGAAATGCCTCTGGGAATCTTGTTGACGCACACATTATGGTCAACAAATACTGGTTGCTTGACTTGGTCTTAGGTAAGGGACCAACACAATCTACCATTATTCTGCTAAATGGTTCGTCAAATGCAGGAATAAGTTGCAGATGAGCCTTAGGTATCTTCTGATTGGGGTATCCTACCATTTGACAAGTATGACAAGATCTGCAGTATTTACAAACATCACTTTTGATTTTTGGCCAATAAAAGTGAGTCAAGATCTTGTGATAAGTCTTATTAATCCCTAAATGATCAGCCAGACGAGTTTCATGGGCCAGACTAAGTATATCCTGTCTGTAAGATTTTGGAACTACAATTTGATAGTTCACTGACCACTCGTCACCAGCAGGTACCTTGGGAGGTCTCCATTTTCTCATAAGAATTCTATTTTTAATGAAATAACAGACAGGTACTTCAGTGGCTTCAGTTTCGATAATGGCCCTCTGAAACAAACAAGAGATCTCATGATCTTTTTCCTGTTCGACGACAAATGATTAGAGAGAAGCGAATGAGTAGTTAAAAGAGGATCACTGTGATCAATACCTTTTGATTGATCCAAACAAGGAGTGAAAGTGACCTCATCAAAAGCCTGACCAATACATGTGTCAGCTAAAGGAACATTTTCCTTATCAAAATCATTTTCAAGAGCTTTCTTTGACATAGCTTTAGTAACTGCACAAGCTGGGTATAAATGAGGGAATTCTTTTTCAATTGGATCAACTTTCTGATCCAAAGAAGGCTTGTCAGTTGCAAGTGGATTAACCACAACCTTGTCTCCAGCTAGGTCGTTGTCTAGTAATAAATGAATGCCCTCAACGGGTAAAGTGGATACTATACCGACTGTCACAGGTCCTAAAACTAAGTCTGATGACAAATTTACACAATAGTGAGGAACTTTAACAAAACTGCGCTCTACTTTCTGAATGAGAACACTCTCATTAGAAGAAGACTTCTCAGAAAAAGACAAAGTACCTGATAATAAAAGACTCTGAGAAACTCCTGTATCCCTTAAAATTTTAATAGGGATAGGATTGGCCAAATCACCCAAGAGCGATAAAGAACCCTTCGACATGAATGGTTCGTAATTCTCCATAATAAAATCGGACTGGGGTTTATTAGACCCAACAAATGTATTGCTTTCAATACATGACCTTGACCTTGACCTCTTAGAAATAAGAGCCTTTGGGATAGGTCAATCTTGATTCTGATGCTTATATTTCAATTTGAAGCAATCAGAAATAACGTGTCCTTTCTTCTTACAATAGGTATACGTAGGAAGAGACAAGGATTTTGAATCAATCTTATCAGAAGCTTGATTTGTCAAAGTTGTGCCAGATTGAATTTTAGAAGGAGTCGTATTAGGCTGAAATACCTTTTTACCAGTAGACTGCTGAGTGAATGACTTGCCTATAAAGGAACCTTATGAGTCAAAAGGAATACTCATCAGCGGCACGAGCAGCATGTTCCAATTTTGCAATCTTATGCTCGTAAAGATACATCTTAATGTCACTATGGACACAGTTCCTAAACTCTTCAACTAACATGAGTTGTCTGAGACTTTCGTAATCTTTGTTGACCTTTCTAGAAGAGCACCATCTATCAAATTGTTGTGCTTTTTCTCTTGCAAATGCGACATAGGTCTTGTCAGTTGATTTTCTAGAATTCGTGAATTTTTGCCGATAAGCCTCAGGAACTAATTCATAACCCTTCATGATACAGTCTTTAAATTAATCATAGTCAGCACTCTGCTCGAGTAACAGTGAAAAATAAATATCACTAGCTCTACCATTAAGTACAGATTGTAATAACAGAGTCCAATGCTCCCTTGGCCACTTCAAATTTTCCGCAATTTTTTCAAAACGAGGAAAATATCTATCTACATCTTTTCCAGAAAAGGGGGCACTAACTTGATATTTTTGAAAACATCAAAAGGAGGGGAGTGTTTTCCCTTTGCGAGCTCTAATTCTTTTAACCGAATTTGAAATTCCCTTTCAACCTTTTCTCTTTGCATCTGCAACTGAATTTGTTCTTTCCGTAATTCCAATTGTATTTGTTTTTCTTTCTCTCTTTCTTCTAATTGCATTTGTTTATCTTTCTCTCTCTCCAGTCCCTCCCTCTGTCTCCCTCTGTCTGTCTGTCTGTCTGTCTCTCTCTCTCTCTCTCTCTCTCTCAAATAGCAAATGCATTCGCCGATCTGCTTTTTCTTTCTCAAATTGTATTTGTTTTACTTCCTTTTCTCTTTCCATTTGTATCTTTTCTATCTGAAACTGAACCTGTCCGATCTCCAATTACAACTTTTTTAGCTGGACTTCCATTTTCAAAATTTCCAACCAGTCCTGGGTAAAATTTAAAAAATTCTCTACTTTTGATGATATTGTGAAAAAAAGCCTGTTGATTCCACTAAAAATTTCAAATAAAATTTGAAATAGCACTTGGGATTGAAAACATTCTGAAAATTAGGGGAATTTAAATTTCAAGAAACAATTTTCTGAAATATTTTAGCCAAAATTCATGTATCCCAAGGACGAGAACCCCAATGTTCTTTGTTACGTGACTAGGCTCGTACAAAGTAACAAAGAAAAGAGTGAAGCCAACAAGCTTTGTAAATTTAACAAAATAATTTATTTCCATAAAAAACAAGGTAAAAATGTGAAAAAGGACTTACGGTTTGGGAATATAATCCAAAAATTAATCCTAGAATTTAAAAATATCACTCATATCACTAAACAGTTCTAATTTATTCCAAGTTCGAATCTCGATGAAGTTCCAAGATGGAAGGCGATGACGCCCTCTATTACCAGTTTGTGCTGATGTGTCAACAGTTCCTTGTTGAGTCACCAAGAATATATTTCCGGCTTTAGAATTCCGAATAATTTAGTAAATGTCTTTGTCCAAGAATTTCGATGAAGAAGAGTATTTTCCAGAGTGAATAAATTATTTTAAATAAAATAAACTCAATTCTAATGGCAACAACAGGAATACCTTTCAGTGTCAAGGTATTATTTACAACTGACTCAGAAACACTGAGATTGAGAATTAAACCCCTACTAAGAATGCAATTTCAGACCCGCGTGATGGGTAACGTGGTCACTTACTACAAGTCAATTATCACGTACTCTAGTAAGCCTTAGCTAAAATCAATCATTCCCACACTGGAAATGAATTTAAAAATAAAACGTTGTTTATTCAGACTAACACGTAGGCGAGGTATGACCTTGATTACGACCAATGATTTTCACTCAGTGTTTACCAAATTTTGAACCAAGGCCAGCTAAAAATACAATGAAGCAATACTTTTGCGTTCTAATCAGGCTAAAAAAACTGAACTGAATTTACTGGGAAAAATGTCAAATCCAGTAAAAATAATTGTCATTACGATAAAATGTAATGAAACAAAAATAAAATAAAAAGAAATTTAAAACTAACACACAAGTAATTTAATTACATATACGTCATAAAACCGACAATATGAATGGATCAACATTTTGTGTGACAAATTCCAGTAGAAAAAATAAGAGTAGGCGAGGAAATATATGGCAAAAAATAAGAGAATGCAAGGAAAACGTATACAGTCAGCATTCATTGAGAAATTGAAATGTGGTTGAGTGCTATGATGGTATTCAAACTGAAAAGTAACTATGTAAGATAAATATGAAAATTGAGTCCCAGTGGTGGAAATAGAGAATATAAAAAGACATTAGGAACATAAGAGGAAAAAAGACTCCACTTTGAACCCTATACGAATAGACGCTTGTTCATGACAATGAATGACTTCAAATTTTGCCGTGAGAAACACAAACATTTCTAGACTAGATACAACAGTTTTCTTTGCGTACTCTGTTGACTTCTTCATGCCTTCCTATGTAAGTACACGTGAATTCATAGAATAGTTAACATAGGCAATAACCAACACTATCAAACAGTTATACAAGAGTAAAGCTGTATTTCCTGCAAAAAATAGAAGACAATTATAAGGAAGGGACGTATAAATGTACATGTGCTTATATCTTTTCAAAAACTAGACCATTATGATAGTTTGAAAAAATCAAATTGAGAGAGAAAATGGACAGAAACCGATAGACGTTGAAGGTTACCAGCAATGGGTTGTCTTTACTACCTCCAATAATGTGAACAGACATTGCCAAGAATGGTATGCCAATTACACAGTCTGAGATTAATGAAGAGAGAAGATAACAAAAAAAATAAAAAAAAAAAAAAATAAAAAAATAAAAAAAAAAAAAAATTGAAAAAGTCAGTTCCATTCCATTCCTGCATGGTGGAAATGAAAATATATAACCAATATGTTCAATCCTTCTGAGAAGATGTACTGAAAGATATCTTCGTTGACGAAAACGCTAAGATTTCGCTGACGAGAACGCTAAGAAAATAAATATGAGATGCAGTCTTCAACTCTTTGGTAAATTAGAGCATCATCGTGGTGTGTTACTAAAAACTCTAGCAACTTGGTTTAACTCTGAAATGGTATTTTACATCTGGAAACCTCTTTATAAGTTTTCAAAATTTCAGGACTGTATCTTGACGCAGGTAGAACAAGATTCACCGAAGTATGTATCTCTCTTCTTTTTTTAAAATTTTCTTTTCGTTTATTTTGCATTGTTATTTTTCCAATTTTGGAGGGCAGGGTACGCGGCTGACATAAAACGCTAAAAAAGTATTTACCTTATCAGCTGCACATGTTGTACCCGGCAATGCCACCAAACGTGAACTAGTTCTGCACATAAGTGGATAGGAGGGGTCTGTACACCACAGTCTCTTGCATATAGCGCTGCCAAACTCTCCTTGCTGCAAAAACAAAAACGAAGAAGTACATCTAGAATCAGAACCTTCCTACTCTTCAATGCACGATGACGTTGGCATGATGTTGTATCCACCAGAAAACTGCTCTGCCTTTATTTACATCATTGTTGTAAAAAAAAAATCTAACGCTTTGAAATGTGATTTTGCAAATGTACATACATAAGATCAGTCTTTGTTAATTCAAAATCGTGAGGTGTGCCTTGAAGTCTTGTTGTGTTTTACCGCGGTTTTGGTACACGCTGTTTAATTTCTTTTAGCGTCATTACGTATAATTCTACAGCTCATTTATGTTTTATGAAGCATTAAAGTGGAATTAGATATTGATTCGGAAAACTAAGATTCGAGGATCGTGTATTTAAATGGCATGCATTCTTATCTAGATCTTACATGTACCGTATGTGTTGATGCGTAACGCGTGCATACACAAACACCTGCGAACAGCACAGATAAAGATCCGCTTAGGTAGAATGTACCATCATAACAGGGTCCACGCTGTTCTTTTATACCTATGATTTTGAACATTGAGTAGACATTGATCTGCTGCTGAATGATATGCAGGCAGATCCAGGAGTGACTGTTTGCAGCTTACGTGCACGTCATTCACAAGCACGTACGATATTTTCCATAATTACGATAAATATCAGACAAACTCTGAAATTTTCCGGTTTTAAAGGGTGCTGCACGGAAAGTTTGATTGGCAACAATAAAATTCATAATGATGAAAGAAAACATCCATCAAAGAGTAACTAAGTCAGAACCTTCGGCAACAAATGATCCAAAACTTCCGGCATAAACTCACTCCACTGTTAAGCAATAACCAGCTACGACAAATACTAGCTAAAATTAGAATACGTGATCATGATTTGTGTGTTAGAAGAGGAAGATGTAAGGGTATCCCTGTAGAGAATCACATTTGTCATTTATGTAATAATTCATGTTATCCATATATATTAAAAATTACATCCTTATAGGGAGCGTTTCATGCATGATATAAGCAAATTATGCCAGAAATTTCCATCTTTGTCTGCGGAAAAAGCTTTTTTTTGTTCATAAGCTCAGAGGATTAGTCAAATATTATCATGCTTTGTACCCCACCCCCGACCGAAGGTATTTGGGAATATAGCGATAGACATATCCGTCTGTCCATTCTTTCGTCTGTTCGTAGACAATGTGTTTTCCGCAATTTAATTTGATGTAGTCATATTTTTTTCTTCCCAGGCTTTGCTTTAAAACTTTTAAAATATTTATCAGCGTTAGGTTGATCTCAGTTCTCATTTCCATTAATTTTTTCAGGATAAGAATGGGTATTCTGGAATGATACCAAAGTAATGCCTTTTTAACGAAATCGTTGAGAAAATCAATTATAGAGCAAGTTAAATGCGTAAACAAATACAAATTAGATATGGTTTCCTAATGGTTCTCTAAAAACATTCGAAACATTCTCGAGGTTAACATAGTCTCATTTTTAAAGTCATTATATAACCACGGTTGTTAATTTTTGCTTGGACCGCTCCGGTGGCGACGTGGTTAGAACGTCCGCCTCGGATGCGGGAGGTCGCGGGTTCGAACCCCGGCCGAGTCATATCAAAGACTTATAAAAATGGTACTACCAGCTTCTTCGCTAGGCGCTCAGCATTAGGAGGTTATGTTAGGACTGGTCGGCCTGGTGTCAGGTTAATGTGACTGGGTGGGACATCATGCTACATGTCTGCGGCATGATGCCCCAGTGATAAACATCACTATAAACTGTCACACTGCAGTCATCATAGCGACATAGTAGTAGAGGAAAAACCAGGTTTCTAGCTCAGAGACACCACTACCCCTCCAAAACCCTTCTATGTTGACATTTTCTTCAGCTCCGAGGATGACTTTTACATGATGAAACTTTTTGTGACAAAATATGTTTTGTCAGGGTAAGGGGGTCTCTGAGCACTTGTTTTTCTCTACTACTATAACACCTGGAACTCTGTCAGGCAAAAGATCAAATTATAACACCTACGCGGAAATTCCAAAGAACATTATAGAAATTACGTAATGGAAATTCCAAAGATTTAGGGTTAGGGTTAGGGTAATGGAAATTCCAAAGAACATTCTAGAAATTTCGTAATGGAAACTCCAAGAAATTACGTAATGGAAATTCCAAACATTGCGTAATGGAAATCTTGCGTAGGCGTTAGAACGCTATAAAAGGCAAGCAAAATTATCTCCGTGTTTATTCTGCAAGTGGATCTGTACGTGATCAGGTAAGTCCTTTCTTATATTTTTAAAGAATTTCATCACCAATTATTAAAATATCGACAGTAGCTATCAGAAATAATTCATTATCGTGTTTATTCAAATAAAATTTAATTTTCCGCTTACTTTTCGATGACATTCAAATAACTCTCTCATTACTACCCTGTTGAAAAATACTTACAACCTTCTGCAAAACCTTCGACCGGTTTAGGTCAATATCAATTTTGGTATAGTTTTCTTGACTGATCGGATCTTGAAGATTATCGTATTTCAGCATAAGTTCATCTCTCAGCTTTCAAGATAATCAAAATATTTGCTGTTATCTGATTTTATAAGCGAAAGTTTCATTCTATCAAATTTACTAAAACAAATACCTGAAACTTCATCATTAAATTCAAATGATAATTGCTGGCCATTAACCATTATTTTTTTTAATTTTGCTACTAACTCCATCGGCTAACGTTAAATTTTCGAATATTATTTCTAAAGTTTAGACAAAATTAATTAAAGATATCACCTAGGGTACTGGCATAGTGTCCAATAGCTAATGTGTTTACACCATCAACACAATAGCGTTTGTCGTCAAAATTACTTAGTCCACGTTTTATAATTGTATCTGTTTCAAGTTTGTGATGATTTGTTCTGATAACATTTGTTTTAAAAAAGCCGACATTATTGTTTAGCGCTGCTTTAAAATCATCAAATTTTATACACTTTTCTACATATCCGCGAGGAATACCTTTTGCTTTTTTTGTCAGGTTATTGTCATCTAAAATTACGGCGTACATTTTACTTCTTAGTCCAACAAATTCCCTAACTGGCACAAACATAAACTCATCTTTCATCTTGCCGATGACTTTTTTATTTGCATCATCATGAAATCCACTATCTGCTGGATAATCCGACAAATCAAATAGGTTACGGTATTTATAAATATCTTGATAAACATCCTCACATTTTATGTTATTAACAAGTGAATCCGTATCAGTAAATAGCAACTCCGAACTTGGCCACTGCTTTTTGGTAAAATTATAGTGAAAGTCGTACATTAGCCATTTTGATATATCAAGTACAGCTGCACCTACATAAATCGGTTTATTTAACTTTAAATTTGTCTTTCGTCGCTGTATTGCAACAAGATTTTCATTAAATATTTTCATATTGACAAAACCGTCATCGTTGACTAATTTATTTCTGCGATTTACATCATTTGCAATTTCAATATTGACTCGCTTTCTGATATATCCATCGTCTTACCGAGCACGGAATTGTTCATCAACTTGAAAAAAAGGGTTTTTTTTTTCTTCTCAAAGTCAGTCTTAGCAATAGCACGACGTTTGTTATTTGAAACAATATAATCTGCCATCCAACGAGATTGATTAAATTTTAGCACGCGATGAACCTTCCTAAGGACTAGTCCAGCATCTACTGCTTGTTTTAAATTTTTGCAATGTATCACGTAATTCCGTTTACTGAGTAAATTTGGAACTAGCTTATTAACGATGGAAGTTTTTGCTGTTGTCATTGCCCGTTGTTCAGGCGATAATAAACTGTAATCGATCATCACTGACTCTGCACAAAACAGATAGTCGTTATGTAGATCATGTAACGAACTAGGATAATCAAGATCAACTTCAACAAAATAACTGACATTTTCTGGGAGATTTTTTCAGTTTCTTTAAGAAATTGATCTGGAGTTATCCAATAAAATCCACTACACGGAATTGGTTCTGACATAGCATAATCATATAAATTATTAGTGTTAGATAAATAATATAATTTGACGGTAAATTTTTATGTTATTTTTTAAGTATTTATTATTAGCTACCGCATATTTTCTTGTTATAACGCTAATTCCGTCCCGAATCCCTTTTTCAATAAAAAATATCAACATCAGTTAAGAGATCCAATTCTATCTTATTTGTTTTTAGCAGAGCATCCCACGACAATCCTGGCGCAGAATAATACCAACACGGGTCTAATCCATAATTTTTATGACTAACTTTACGAAAATTTTCGAAAACATCAGCTAACAATAACACATCTGTTTTCAAATATAAATCATCATATTCACCAAGTTTCTTACAACCAAATTTATTCCAAGTTTCTTGTGCGTATCTGTAATCGTCATCTGATACACCTTCACCTTTTAGCTGCAAGTAAAATTTATCTTTGTCGAGCAGAGAAGTTTCATCAAATCTGCTCCAGTCGTCGAGGTACTCGTACGGAAAGACATCTTTTTTTGTCAGAACGACGTAGTTTTCACCAAAGCAACTTCTCAGATTACCAAAACTACTACAGTCTTCTACAAGCTTGCCCAGCGGTGACGACATAAATTGCAAGCTGTCGATGAAACGTAATTTGCCAAGCGTAACTGACATATACTTTCCAAAATTGTTTGGAATACATTTTATTACATTATTTAATTTTAGTTTAGATTTAATTTCCTCATCACCAAATGCATCGACAATGATATGACTATCATAACCACAAAAATTATGTAAAACGACTGGAATAAAATCTGGCGCATTAAATTTTAAATTACAATTATTATGTGCGGCTCCACGATATTGGCCGGTTAGATGACAGTGATCGCGCACTTTATCGCCTGACATAGGTTTCTCGTAAATATGACAATTAACTGCCTCATCAAAATCAAGTTCTTGTTTTGGTGTTATTTTTATTGGAGCTGTTTTAGATAATCTGTTGAAAATTTTATTAGCATCATCTATTAAAGTTTTTAGAAACCACACGGCAGGAATTTTACCCCTGTACAATTTTATTGGATCTGAAAATTTATCGTTAACGAAACAAACTATTTTATAAATTGCTCCGCAGGGAACATGTTGTTGTATTTTTCTGGTGCTTGATTTATTTGGATCATTTTCTGCACCTGGCACAGGAACAAGTAGACACTCGAAGTCAGCATAAATAACAAACGGAATACTTAATTTATGATTATAATTTTTAAATTTTAAAACTTTTTCTGTCACTGTTGGCATTGCTATTTTTTGAACATTAACACAGTATTTAATATGATCTTGCAGTTTTTCATTTTTAGAAAAACCTTGTAAACAACGATAGCAAAATATTTCTTATTTTTATCTTTATTACATTGTCTGCCAACTAAGCCATTAAAGTTTTTAATCCTAACATAATGTTCTTTATAAAACAGCACGTTTATTGTGTTTTGTGTAGCTTTTTCTGAGATGTATCTGGGATAAACATTTTCACGCTCGTCAAGACCAAACACATTAACCGAAACATTATTTTGCCCCTCAAACTTCGGTATTTTATTTTCTGCAACTGGAATGTTAATGCCATTAAAATTTAATTTTGATACGTGATTAATATATTTGTCAACGCGATCAGCATTTTTTTCTGCTGGAAACATCGCAGAAAGAATAGCCCACTGGAAACATTTGTTATCAGAGTTCTTTAAGTTTATGCAACAGTTTTTGTTTTTAATTTTTTGAGGGAGATCAACATACGAACCACCGCGAAGTATATTATATCTTGCTGTGCGAAATAAAACTTCCTCCACCAACTCAAATTTCCAACCTGATCCTGATACAGTAAATTCTTCCAATTTTGTATTTATTTCCTGATGTATTTTATCGGCCACTGAGGAAATATTTGTTCCAGCTAATATTTTTCGTGATTTACTGTTAAATATGGTTCGGCAATCTCTGTATCTTTTTGAGGTGCATTTAACTTTGATAAAATAACATGATACTGTACTATTAATTTGATAATTTTATGTACTGCAAGTTCTCGCGTTACAGTCGGATGCAGAAGATGAAACAAATTTGTAGAGTCAAAATTTGCTAAAATATTTTGATCATCAAATTTATAACTGTTATCAAATCCTGCAAAAGCGGTAGCTATTTTTGTAGGTTCTCCTATAAGTCTCTTTTTGGCTATATCTCGCAATGTCAGCATTGTTATATAACATTTTTTATATTTAATTGATATCGCTAGTTGAAAAATTAATTAGAGATATAAATTATTTAAGGTATAATGACACAAAATTTGAGTTACATAAAACTGATGGCAGAGGAACAAGAGGAATATCATGTTCATCCCAAGTACAACTTGTATGCGGGAAATATGTTAGGTTCAGTGATTCACGTCAAGTACGGAAAACCGTTTGGTAAATCAACACCAGCTGGTTATAAGATTAGCGTAAAATCAGAAGCAGATACCGAGAGAGTTGAAATGTTTAGAAAATATTTTATTTATACATTATTTTGCGATGAAATTCCAAAAGGAGAACGAATTTATAGAGTAAAAATCTCGATTAACGATGATAATATTGAAAACTTGTCTTTACAAAGTGAATTTCAACCTCACCCTGTGTTTGATCTTTATGAGGCTAATGATCGAGGAATTATACGAAGTATAAGAAACAAAAAGGTGTTAGAAAAAATACAGAATGATGGTTATCCCAGAATAAAGATCAGAGGAACACAAACAGATCAAGTTAATTACTGTAGCCACAGATTCATTTATGAAACCTTTAACAGACCTATACCCGATGGTTTAGTAATTGACAACATCAAAGGTATTAAAACAGACAATCGTCTAGAAAACCTTGATCTTGTTACTCAGAAAGAAAATACCAGGCGAGGACGAGGTGGTGGTTGTAATTTTAAAAATCCTAAAAGACCTATTGTTTCAATAAATTTAGAACACGGAGCAAAACTAGTATTTCCTTCAATAACAGCTGCTGCTCGATATTATAAGATAAATTATAGAACAATAAAATATGTTGCAGATGGCAGAACAAAATCAGCAACATCACAATCGACATTTGACAGAATCATCTTCAAATACGACGGTTAATTATATTTTCCAGCTCGTTTTTAGTTAAGCAATTATGAGCAAACATTAAAACATCATTTTTATTAAATTTTGACGTCATTACTGCACAATCATTAAGTTTTTTTTTTCAGCCGCTGTTAGCAGAATTTTAATAGAATCACCTTGCATCACAATAACGTCAACGGAATAAAAACTATATCCCGACAAACATTTTTGCACTGCTTCGGCTAATTCTCTGTAATTTAATATATTAACTTTTTGATGATATTTTATCTCATCAGTCATCTTATTATTGTAAATTAGATAAAAATATATTATCATATGAACTTGATGAAACGACTTGCTGATATAATCGCGGACGATAATTTTACAACAGGAGATGTTATAGTCGCAGATAAACACAACTATGTTGGTTATACCGAGGATGACATTTTATTTAACAACGACGACGAACAAAACGAGATCATAGGTGTAGTTGATAAAAAAGTTTACAGCAGACCGACAACTGGATGATATGATGTTAAGTATCATATCACAAAGAAAATCTCGAAATTTAATTTTTCAGTAGATGAAAATCAGTCTTTTTGGCGGCTGATAAAACTGTTTTTAAACATTAAAATTCCAGACACACAGAAAAATATAAAATTCGACTTTATATTTGTCAAGACTTTAAACCTAATGATGATCTCTGACAATCGCAGACAGTATCGAATATCGTTATGTAAACCTGTAAAATGTAAATCTGTTAAACGTAAGTACGAGGAAATTTATAACAATATTATTTCAATATAGATTTAGTTGGAACCCAGCTGTTAAATTTATCGCTGTACCCGCGCCACTTGACAAGGCTTTTATTACCTTTCTCCCTAATAACATTTTCAATAACAAATATATCTTGTTCAGTTTTCTGCAGTTCCTGCTCGTAAAAACTACCGGTTATTGGCTCACCCAATAAATCCTTTAGCGCATACGTTACAGGTATTGTCAGCAAAACTTTATCAACAACAAATACTTCTTCGCTCCAGTTACGAGTAAATCCTTTTTCAAATCGTTTTTTTCGTCAGAGAAATTCTAACTCGATCACCAGCTTTAAATTTATGTCTGCGGTACACGTTTTCAGTTGCAAGAATTGGATTTTTAATTGCATCATTTGGTGACACATCAACTAAATCTATCGCCCAGATATCGTCAACAGCATTTGCGACAACTTTACGTCGAGGAAACTTTTTTTTTTTAGGTTTATGTAGCTCTGATGCCAGATCATCATATAATTCTTTTCCAAGACCTAACTTATATTTTGTTCCTATCATTGTTTGAACTAACCTTCTATCAAATCGTTCTCGCATATTTACAGGCTCTATATCGCGTAGTTCATCTAGCATTACTTTATCACAGTCTGATTTTGAACTCTCTCCACGAACGTTATCAGGACGTTCTATATCACGATAACAAATATCATGACGCATCGCTATTGCATCAACTTGATTATAAGGCTCTTGTCCGCGCAGCGGATTATCGTCCCCGTCAAGTTGTTTGTCTAGTGGACTGTACGGCCCAGTGTATTTATGGCCTGGTAATGTCCAACCTGTTTTTGGTTTTGGTAATTTTCCAATAAATTTGTGGATGTCAATACCGCTGCCAATTACCTTACGGCGATTGCATGATTTAGAGTACGTAACAATTTTATCTTGTTCGATACAAAGATTTTTATCACAATCACAATTGCATTTCATTTTATTTTATTTTGTTGCATAAAAAATTAAAATTTTGATTTATTTGTAGGTTTTTAGCCAATTAATCATCTGCTAAAATGACCTTGTCAGGGCACGTTCTAGCTCCGGATAATTTCTTTAAAAACATACTTTCTTTTCTACCGCAAACAGCGCAATTGCTTTTAAACACTTCTTTACGTTGTCTCATTCTTATTTGTTGGTTTAGTTTTACATTTGATACAGTATGTTGACATATTCCTTAGTTTAGAAAAAATTAATTGCAATCTCATCCTAAACGTGAGAAGGCTGATTGTCAAACTGTAAAATAAATTTTAAAAAATAAAATTTAGGCTGGGACATCTGTCGGATAAACATAATACAATAATAACCACAAGCTGATGTTCCAACCGGCTGTAGTTGATTAGAAGAGTAATTTAGTTTTTTAAATTTTTTAAAAATATATTTTTTTTAATAAGATCACTCAGAGGAAGCTCGAACGAATCAAAATAATTATTATCGTAAACAGGAACCCAGTGAGTGCCGGATCCATCGTCAAAATTTTGTATATTTACAACGCTCGAACCACCTGCTGGTACATTATCTAATTCGTCTTTGGAATATACTCCACGAAATCCGACAATGTCATTCAATTTTTCAATTATATCGAAATTACTCAACGGCGTCTGGTGCCTGGTGGAGTCATTCCACGTCCTATCCCAAGCAGGTTTGGAATTAGCCTGCCTGCTAACCCCGCTAGAAGTGGAGCGAAAGGAATAATTCCTCCTTGTTTTGTCGTTGGCGATTTCTTTTTTATATATATAGATTTTGTCGCTGACGATTTCTCCGCTGGCGATTTCTTTTTAGCTGGCATTATATTATTTATTGTTATATAAAATTTGTTTGATTCCATCGCCTGATACCGCCTTTTTAGTTGCTCCAGATACCGCCCCTGACGCTGTTGCTAGTCCCAGTGTTCCAAATACTGGTAGAATCTTTGGTAAAATTACAGAAAGTGCTGGTCAAAAAAATCCGCCGTGTTTTGCCATTGCTGTTACTTGTGCAACAGATAGTTTGAGAACAAAGGGTTTTCCCTGATCGAGCTTATTGATTTGTTTATGGGTTAACATTACTTTTACTCTGGTGGCGTTTGCCTTTGGAGATATCATTACGGAAACAGAATTACGTTTGACAACCGCCGCTGATAATATTTTAATTTGGCCGGGCGTTAGGTATATTTCTCTGGTTGTGTATTCCGTTTTCATTATTTATACGTGTTTGTTAGATTAAACTTGGACAGTTATCCGGCCTTTTACGGAGTCAATTGTCAAAAATCCATCACTGACAACTAGCGCATATACGTTATGATCTTGAGCTGGAACTCCTCCAAGTCTCCAAGAGACTTCAAAATCAACAGTCGATCCAATAACTCGCTCGGGATATTTTGATATGTCAAAATAAAAAATTGGGTATAAAGACCTAAATTCTTCGACGGAGATTTAGCTTCCACTGTCCGCGTCCTGATATTTTTGCATAGCTTCCATGAGGTACATGTACGGCAGAGACACGTTTCCGGTTTCGCCTATCTTAAAATTACATTCGATTGCACTTTCGGGATATTGTTTAGAGTTTACTCGTCTAACATCAATGTTATCGAATGTAGAGTTGTTCACTTTTTGGTCATTACGGCGGTTCTGTCGTTGAAATACAACAACCAAATGTCGCGGTAATTGTTCGCTTGACGTAGGTGTAACACGCCAGGTGTAATCAGTTGCGTTAGGAGCTACTGTTTGATAAAATTTTGTTTTGCTGAAAATATATTTTTTGTGTACGCGGTCAATAGTGATTCGAGTTCCATTGTTTTAGGTACAGATGGGACAGCTCGTGGCATCCATAATGCCAATCTTGTAATAACATACTGTCCATCTGCTACACTATTAGCGCGTATTATACAATCGTTTTTATCAGCTCGTTCTAAAATAAGTGTATGTTTTACCCCACGAAAAACTTTGTTACATTCGCGGCAAAATCCAAATAGTATACTTAACGGAAGCATCATCGTTGTTTAGCGAGAACTGCGGAAAATGCTTTTCGTTTGGCAAATCCCTCGTTGTATTGTTGTCATCGTATATTTGTGGCCGCTAATCTTATTGCGTCTCCGATATCAGCAGCTGCATTACCAGCAGGATTGGCGATTAGATTATTATTATCTGCAGCGGGAAAGCCAGTACCAGTACGAAATTCGCTAGAACAGCTGTCCCAAATGAGGTATCTTTAAACCACATCATATTTGTTGCTATTGATCTCGAATAATCATCGCTGAACGAAACGATATTCAATATTGTACTAGCTATGGGCAAATTCATTGAAATATCTTCTACGGTTTGATTGGCTAGTTGGTACCGTGCACTTTTAAATAAACTCCAACCGTTATTGACAAGTGCAATTTCTGTACCAGCTGCAATATTAGCTGGTGGTGTAGCATCAGTTTTTAATTGACCACGAACTTCCAACACCGCCTTGTACGGTAATAGAAACACGTCCTCGTCTTGCGTTTTAAAAGTTCTGTCGCCAGCTTTATTTGGTTCGTTTTGAGTTTTCGACAAGATACTCAACGTACTCGAATTCTGTCACTGTGTCGTCGGTATCATGTTGTTCGGCACGATCACGATAATTTTTAACTGACATTATTTATTCTATAATCCACACAAAATTTAAGTAACTAAAACGCAGCAGGAGTTATTCTTGTTATATTTACAAGTTTACGGACCACCTCTTTACCACGTGGTGACAGTAATTTGTTTGTTGTAGCTATCTTAGCTCGTTCTGTTTCTGCTGTTGGTGCAATATCTGATATTGCTCGTTTTATTTCCGCGTTTGACGGCGGTGGGCTGCCTTTAATTTTATCAGCAATCTTTTGTCCTACTGCGGTGCCTGCTAAAGATGCGGTTCCCGTCGTAAAAGCTTTACCTGCGTCAAGTGTAATTGGTGCTACTTTACGCGCAATTCCTGGGATATTCTCGATCACCTTTGTAAATATATTTCCAAAAATTCCACCCACAATTTTTCTTCGATAAACTTTTTTTGTTTCATCGTTGTTATTAAATTAAGTTTACAAAATTTACGTCGACAACTACGTTGTTTCTCGCAAGTGTAAATAATACGTGACAATTTCGTTGTTAAGATCTATTTGTCGGCCTGATTGATCTGTTAGTTGCATTGCTATGTCCGTGATCTGGTTTTCAGGAGTAATCGGATAGTATATTATTTGTCGGGGAATAATTTGCATCAGTGAACCAGGCGGAACATCTGGCGAAAAACTATAGATTGTTTGCCCGCGACTTCCCTTGGCTGAGTAAGACCATAATGCAATAGAACAATTAATCAATATTGTATTTACTTCTGTTATGTTAACCGGTAGATCTCCGTCATACGATATATTTTGTTCTGTAACACTGCCATACTGTTGACGATTAAAACCTAACAATGATGCGATGCTAGTCGCTGGTGAAAAATCGATTATCAAATTATTTTTAGTGTAATTCTGGCTCGTAGCATATTATTGTTTGGAGTTAATTCAAAATTGTTTGCGGCAGCGTATTTTGTTATTAACTTTCTTATCGTTTTCTTGAGATCAGTTGCATTATACGCCCCCTGTGGTATTTTGACTGATACCCAAGCACCAGAATTAAATATAAAGTCGTCATTGACGTTTGTTTTTACATTTTCCATAGAATGCCATACCGCAGCGGAAATCAAACCGATTTCGTACTGTTTACCGGGATATAGTATTATTGGCTGATTATAGTACACAGAAAAGTTTGCGCAGTTTCTTGTTGTTTGTGATGAGTCAAGTAATAGTGTTGTTGACATTTATATAAGATCGTTATGCAAAATTTCATATTGGCCGGATGTCAGTAATCTGCTAGATCTAAGATGATCTAATATGTCCGCGATCTCTCCGTCGATTTCTGTACCTGTATTACCTGGTTCTTTTCATATCAACAACATGAGTCGGTCAACCAGTTCGGCGTTTGATTTAAAAACTCGGACACCAAAACCGAGTATTGGATTAACTTCATTATTGTTACGATTTCTTTCAAATGTTGGAATCATTTCGTAAAAACTTTTTTATACGGTTTTTTTTTTAGTTCGATATTTTTCCACAGTTTTAAGCACAACTGATGCAATTACTCCATTACGCATTTTATTAAAACTTTCTAACATATATTTATCTTCCTTGTCGTGTCCCAAATATTGATACACTGATTTTCCTTTGTTAATAACTTAATTAAAAAATAAAATAAACTCTGTATACTCATCCGGTGTCCAGTTCCTTACGTTTTGAATATTATCATTAATCCCTAAATCTTTAACATAAAACTCGATAAATTTTCCGAACGTATCAGTAGTAATATCTTCTTTCGCTTTACTAATTTTTTTTAGGATTTTTTTTCCGTAATTATTTCGGTAAATTCTTCTACATCTTCATCAGGTATATTAACAACATCTTTATTTGCGTTAATGTAATCAATTACCTCTTGCATTTTACTCTCCTCCATTGTTTCAACAATTTTTTTTAGCTGTTTTCTCAGATTGTGATTCTTGTTGTTCTTTAAACTGCCCCAACAAACCTTCTTGTTCTTTTACCTGCCCCAAGAAACCTTTTACTTGCATTTTGTCCAGTTCTTCTGGAAATAATGTTGATATTTCTGGTTGTTTGCTAAGTACTGCTTCGGTAACAGGCTTAACAAGTTTGGTGGTTGCTTCTTCAGCAACACGTTGTCCTTGACGTTCCTCTATCACTTTATTTTTAAAAGCAGTTCGAATTTCAATAAATTTCTTCACCAAATCAATTTTTTTGTTGATGCTTGTCCATTGTTTATTTTTTATACGCGACATAAAATTCATCTACAGATACGTGCCGATACAACAGCGAAACATTTTAGCTGGATCACGCTCTAGTTTATCAAATAAAAAGAAATTGTATTTGTCTTTGGTTGCTTGATGATATAATTCAATAAATTTATCTTTTGTTACATCACCACATTGCTCGTTTGCAATATTTCTCACATCAACGTTATCTAGCCATGGAAATAATTTAAAACATCCCGTATTTCGCTTAATAAATCTATCAACGTTGTAAAATCCTTGCGCGAGATAAATCGAATCACATTTTTTGTTACGCGATAATGAAAAATACAACTTAATCTTATTCATCTCCTCGTTGTTTAGCGGAATATCGTCAAATACAATTATTTTATGCTCAGACGAATCAAGTTCGTTGACAGGGATTAATTCCTCTGGTTGCCTGATCATAAATATATCAATGCCAGCGTCAAGCTCATCACGAAGTTTATCGTTGTATTCGCGTAATAACTCGTATTTGTCTTGTTGCGGATTAATTGTGTAAATATATACCTTATCGTAATTAAAGTTATCGTTGAGTAAGAGATTTAGCAAAAGGTTTGTTTTACCAGAGCCTGTACGACCAACAATAAGAAAATGACAATCTGGAAGTTCGTTATTATGTTTATATTTGATTAATCGTTCGGTGTCAAAATTTAATATCGTTGACTTCGCCATTGTTGTTATACAATTTTATGTTATATAATTTACATAATATGACGTATTACACAAAGTTTGGAACAGCACTTACGGGATCTGTTTCCGCTGACGAACCAACATTAACTGATACATCATCGCTAGTCAAAAAAACCGGCGACACAATGACAGGAAACTTATTTATGTCAAATCAACGCGTTCTAGGTTAGAAACAAATTATCCACCAATAAATGTTGTTGATACACAAGCTGTTAGTTATGCACAACTAAAACGATCGATAATAACAAACTATCACTGACAGGAGGAACTTTAAGCGGTAACTTGGATATGTCAGGAAGAAAAAAAATTTAGAAACCGCGAATCCGCCAAGAAACTTAAATTAAACACGAATGGTAAGTTATTTACAGTTGAAGTATGTTGATGATAACAAGCTTGATAAAACCGATGGAACTGTTACAGGTAATATTAACATGACAAGTAAAAAAATTATTGGGTTGGAAACCGAGTATCCACCAGCAAATGTTGATAGCACACAAGCGGTGACTTATACGCATCTAAAATCCGTTGACGATAGCAAGCCCGATAAAACTGGCGATACAATGACAGGTCACCTTGTAATGAGCATTAACTCAAAAATAACTGGATTACCAACAACTTCACCACCAACTAATGAGACTGATGCTATTAGTTACGCTCAGTTAAGAGGAGCATTTGTTCCGTATTTAAGACAATCCGGTGGACCAATGTCAGGCAATATAAATATGAGAAACAATAAAATAACTACGACATATGTTCCAGTTAACCATAATGATCTAACGAATAAAGCGTACGTTGACAGTGTGTTTAGTGGTGGTATAAAACGAACCAAAAACAATGTTGGGTATATTCCAACACTTTTTAAGGCAACTGATAACCGAGTTGGGTTTGAGGTAAGTGCATCATAATATTATCCTGAAAATTATCCTTATCACGCTTTCTCTGATAAACAAGAATGGACTACTAACGGAGAAGTTGAAAATTTTTGGATTAAAATTAAATGTCCAATTGCAGTTGCTATTTGGCAATTTCATTTGCGAGGTCGATTAAACTCTAGTGTTGGTCGAATTTATAATTGACGATTGGAAGGATCAAACGATGATATCGACTGGGTAATATTATATAGTACAACAGACATTTATATTTCAACAACACAATATTTTACGATTCCAACTGCAAATACTGTCAACAAGTACTTGTATTTCCGAGTTTATGTTATCGCTGCTGAACATCCGTTTCTAGGATTGACAGCATTTCAAATATATACACTTGATGATCAAATTTAATCTAACGTTGTAAAATAAATGTCAATACAATTATTTACAATCATAGGGGGAGAATTTTATGATAATATTTTTAACCCTAAAATAGATGTTTGGGACAAATCGCTATCAGCACGTGTGATAAATACTAGGAAAAATTTTTCAATTCCAATGATAAACTCTCCATTGTTAGAAAGAAGACAAAATTTTTATTCTCGTTATGCATATGCGAGGACCAAAACTACTTAAAGTGATAAGAGACTTTGATATTATAAGCAGTTACTGTAATCCTGATGATTCTATAGAAGAAAATAAACAAACTGAAATCCTGTTAGAAAAAATATTGCTCGAGCTTAATCTTGAAAATCTAGATTTGATTATAAAATCAAACTTAATAAAAGAACGAGCTGATGATGAAAGAGTAGATGTAAAAGAGCGAGTAAACAATAACCATGATGACCTCGACAAACTAGCGGAATCTAAGATAATAGGTATAAAAAGGAACAAGAAGTTATACAATAGTTTTTCAAAATGAAAATTTTTTAAACATCTCGGCATGTACTACCACGACAAGGAAACCCTAGTTAAAGTTGTTAGAATGACGCCGGATACGGAGTTAATTATAAAAGCATACTCCCCAGAATTTTATCCGATTATTGTTAACAAATCTCTAGCAGTAATCAAAGATTTTTGCAAAAAAATTAGTGATCTCAGCGATGATAAGCGAGAAAAATTTCTTGAGGAAGTCAATCAAACAACATTTGGTATAGGGATTGGTTCTTATTACAACATAGGTGAAGAACATGATGTTCCACTCCTATCACTCCAATGCTCTAGACAATTATCATTGCGAAATTATTACAATGAAGTCGAGAAAATGTTCGCGAAAAAATACGAAAAATTATGGCTTAGAGTAAATACTTTTACTCAAATTACCTTTCTTGGACGAAAATCACTCCAAAAATTAATGCTGATAAATTTCGTAGCCGCATATGCAATTATCAGACAATATCTTGTCCTCAAAATTTTTACTTTGAATCAAACAAGCCTGGTACTTGTGTTAATTGATGAAACAGAAAGAGAATACGGTAATTTGGTGAACGAAATAGATTTTTATGAACGTGAAGTAGAAAACACGTTTGATTCCTACAGTTGGTTAAAGAAAAATGAGGTACTAATAGATGAGCGATAGAGAGATACTTCGTCAGATGTTTGTGACAAGTATAGAGATTTTATAGCTGATCCTAACAATAATAAGTTTCGGGAATTTCTTGATTCAATTGTTGGTGCTACAGTTTTTGATATTGCATAAAACTGTAAACAAATATTGTATAATGAAAAAACAGATCATCGATTTCAATCATATTTCAGAAGAAATTCTTAAACAAGATGTTGACGCTCTAATGCAGTATTACAGATATTGTCATAAAAACCTTTGGTGTGTAAAACAATGTTACAAGTATTACAGTAGCATACTTCGAGTAATATCATATTTACCATTGCTGATGACAAGCTCTAGTATAATTTCAAGTAGAGCATCATTAAATCCGTTTTTGTTAATAATATCAGGTGTTGGTGTTTCTCTTTCAACGGCGTGTAAAAAATTGAGCCTCGACTTGAGACTAAAAAAATGCTTGTAAAACAGCAAGTATCACTTACAAAAAATTCCTTGATCAGATAAGATCTTATTTGCGAGGTGTAAAATATGATATGGACGATTTAATACGAGAGTTCCGTATTATTGACAGTATGTTAACAGATATTCTGCCAATGAGACTTAGCAAGTACGAAAATAATTATCAAACAAAATATGATGATGATAAGGTATAAAATTTTGTCTCAACTTTAGAAATAAAATAATCTCAAACAAATGTTTCACTTACTTGCTCACGTACAGATCCACTTGCAGAATAAACACAGAGAAAAATTTTTCTGCCTTTTTATAGCGTTATAACGCCTACGCAAATTTCCATTACGTAATCTTTGGCATTTCCATTACGTAATTTCTTGGAATTTCCATTACGTAATTTCTAGAATGTTCTTTGGAATTTCCTTTACGTAATGTTTGGAATTTCCATTACGTAATTTCTAGAATGTTCTTTGGAATTTCTGCGTAGGTGTTATAATTTTATCTTTTACCTGACAGAGTTCCAGGTGTTATAGTAGTAGAGGAAAACAAGTGTTTCTATCTCAGAGACCCCCTTACCCCGACAAAACATATTTTGTCACAAAAAGTTTTATCATATAAAAGTCATCATCGGAGCTGAAGAAAATGTCAACATAGAAGGGTTCTGGAGGGGAAATGGGGTCTCTGAGCTAGAAACCTGGTTTTTTCCTCTACTACTGACATGAATGAAAATTTTTTAAAGCTACGTTAAAAATCCAAATCACACACACACACACACACACACACACACACACACACACACACACACACACACACAATTTTTGCTTGATATCACTGAAAAATTGATAATACTACGTTAAAAATCCAAATCACACACGCACATATTTTTGCTTGATCTTATCTTGAAACTTCAATAAAAAAAATTTGCGCAATACGTTCTTATTTAAAATAACAAAATTACAATGTTCTCCTCGAGATAATTCAGATTCGTAAAATCAGCATTATTTACTATTTGTTTTTACCGTCAATTATGATTAGTGTAATTAAATAATTAGACAATAATTGTGATCAGTGTAATTACACAAAGGGACATTATTTATAATCACTGTAATTACACAAAAGGACAGTTTAACAGTAGACAAGTTATCTTTTTTTGTACAGTCTGCACTACTATGAATAAGAATGAAAATGTAAAATATTGTAATAAACCAGTCCGTCCACCTTACATGCGCATAGTAAGACAATGATTAATAGTACCTATATATTATTGTCTTTCGTTTCTTAAGATGTATTTAAAATGTCATAGGAATGGAAAACATACTTCGCAGTAACTGGACTGTCGACCAAATGCCATTTTACACTGAAGATCCGCGCTAAATATGGTTCCGGGAGGACGTTTCTGCATGTCATACGAGATGTACTCGTTAGCAGCATTGTGAAGACATTCTGCCTGTTTGGTTCTGAAATTAACAAATACAGACTCGCTGTTTATTTGTGAAGATTTTAATGACAATGAAACATTTTTGGCATACAGGTCATAATTGTTCCTTAGAAAGCTTATGCATGAGAATTCTTTATAAATTTGAGAGTATTTGGTTGATTTTGAATTATAAGTATTTTGTATTTAGCTGCTTTTCAATCGTATTTTGTATTCAGCTGATTTTCAATTGTAAGTATTTATGTATTTGGTTGATTTTCAATCGTAAGTATTTGGTATTTGGTTGATTTTCAATCTTAGGTATTTTGGATTTGGTTGATTTTCAATTGTAAGTATTAATGTATTTAGCTGATTTTCAATCGTAAGTATCTGGTATTTGGTTGATTTTCAATCGTAAGTATTTATTTGTTTGGTTGGTTTTCGATCTGAAGCGTTTATTTATTTGGTTGATGTTCAGTCTGAAGCGTTTATTTATTTGGTTGATACTTGATCTGAAGTAATTGTGTATTTGGATAAGTCTCGATCTGAAGCATCTGGTTGATTCTGGATCTTAAGCATTTATTTATTTGGTTGATTCTCGATCTGAATCATTTGGTTGATTATTGATCCTAAGCATTTATTTATTTGGTTGATTCTCGATTGTAAGCGTTTATTTTTTTGGTTGATTCTCGATCGTTTTGATCTTATTCCTCTTTGCTCAGACCATGGCTCATTTCTAATCTTATTAAAATTACGCTAAAAGTTTACAATCTCACCGTTAGTCAGCTTTACCTGTGCAAGTGATAAAATACAGATATCTTAGATACGGCAAAATTTAAAACAAATAAAGAAATAAATAGAAACAAAATTGCAAGGAGCTATTGCGTGATTTCTTTGATGGTGTAAACAATGCGTTTTCTAATAAATAAAAGTTTATTATCAAAACCCCCAAACCATAGAAAACTCCGATACCACTATGAAATGTTAGCATAGTAGCCTACTTAACACATCATTATTTATCACAGTTCCAGGCCGCACCAAATTTTTGGGCTACAACGTATATTTGTTCCTTTTTTTAAGATTTGAATTCCAACTCATGAGTATAAGAAAAGATTATACTCTGGGAAAAGCGGGATAATTATTTCTCGCTCCCATTCTTTTTTTTTATTTTTTTAATTTTTTTATTTTTTTCTTGTTTAGCTACTAGCTACGTTCAAGGTTTATCGAACAAATAATAAGTTTTCTATTCATAATACTGGCTTTCTTTTCAGTTATAGTGATACAAAATTGCAGTACCATGCGAAGTTTGGCCGCAAGGGCCCAATTTATACGATCAAGTACCTACCAGTAATATCCGTAATGTAAACATGGTACCTCATTATTGATTTTGAAACTCAGTGAAAACTTTTAAACAAACTTTGTTTTAGATATAGTTAGCAAAATTTTGTATAGCCATTGGTGATTTTTTAAAATTTGTTACTTTTTTGAACTCAGGAGATACTAGGCTGTCGTTAGCGTCTGAGCTGTCATTAAAAACAAATAAACTTAAGTAATGTTTTAGTCGGAGAACATATTAACTGTTCCGACTCTATTGTCTTGAACCAAGTAACAGAGAAGAGCGAAAACCATAGTTTTTTGTTTGTTTTTTTAAATTCAATAAATAATTTATTTCTCTAAAATACAAAGTAGTAATTTAAAAAGAACTTACAGTGTTGTGAGTTAAATTGCAAATAGTCCTAAAAGTTATAGTTCTAAAAGTTCTATCATAAGTCCAAAAGAGTAGAGTATTATAAATGAATTAGAGTGGTGTTCGGAATGAATTACGATATTGAATGTGCTGATGTGCCAATAGCATGAAATAGTGTTTATGTGTTAACAGTCTTGATGTATCACAATGATATAATCCAAACATGTCCTTGAATGAATTCACATAAATTCCAAGAAAGCAATTTAGTCCTAGAACCAAAGATTACTTTGTAATTCCAATAAACAATTGAAATAAATCAATTAAATCCTCTCAACTGAAACACAACTGAAATTGATTCCTCTGAAGACTGATGTTAAGATACGAACGAATAATTCTTAAGTAAACAGCATTTAGATAAAAACTTTGACGCCATAACAGAAACAGGATGATGGTCATTTTCACATCGAATGCAACAACTTGCTCCTAATAGGTTACTAATTTCTAAGTAAAGCTAGACATTGAACTCAACATCTGTAAACATGTTTACCTCCAATTAATAATGATCTTAATATATAATCTAAAATCATAGACAAAACTATTAGCTATATAATATATTATTTATAAAAAAAAGACGCGAATAGTCAGGTAGGCCCTATACTCATTTACTGACCAAGATCAATGATACAGTATATGTACATATATAATCATGGAGAAAAACCAACACACAATACAAAATAAATATACATAATATAACTTACAACAAAACCTTTCTTAACTGTCGTATTGAGCACCGAGAAAAATGATGCAGATTAGCGGCATTTTTAATATCATTTGTGTTCTGTGGAGCCATGATGTAGTTTCCATTCGCCGGACAATCTATGTTTTCATCATCACCGTCATGAGTAGCACCCAAACTGAAACAAGAAAAACATAAACCCTCAATTAATGAACTTGGGACTCTGTACTAATATGGGGGGATTTATAATTTTGACCTATGGGCTGGAGATCTCTTTTGGCAAGCGATAACATTGTTTATTTTGTTCTTTTCTTTTCATTATATCTTGCAATTCTAAAATCCAGAAATTGCAAATTTTCCAGAAATAAACTTCCCCAATCAGGAAAATAATGTTCAGCCTGCATTTTACGACAAATGTTTGTCCTTTGATACATAGTAGTGCATAAGAAATATATTTTATCATCAAAATTTGTAAGAATAGGCAGAGTGCATCGCGCCTTCAAACAAACAAGTGAACGCAGACTGCCTTTTCTGAATCGTTCATTTCCAGTTAGGACGTAATAATTGAATTATGGACCTTCAATAATTGTCTTTAATATTTTAAAAAAGTCCCATATAAAAAAAATAACAACCCGTTAAGACCAAATGACTAACACAGAGCAATAGTACCGTGTTCTGAACATTATACGTCCACTCCGTGTTTAATAGCTTTCTTTGTACGCACTAGTAAGGTATGGTCATCTCTGGATATAATTCACCAACCGATCTTAATGACCTAGGCTTTTGAACAAGGTATGTGATATTGAACTAAACTTACTGTGTAAAAACCAAAATTTTCTTATTAGATCTACCATGACCGTGTCCTTTGACTTCTCGACCCAAGAATCTATAGATTCCTTGATTACCCGGAGGGCAAGATATCTACAGAATTTGTATGGAGAACTTACTCTGAAGAAAAGTTAATCCGCATAACACATTTTTCTTTGAGGCACAGACGTGGGCGTCCGCAAGAGTTATTCCGGGGGTGGGGGAGAGTGTGTGTGTGTGATTTAGATTTTTAACGTAACTTTAACAATTTTTCAGTCATATCGCTACGATGTCTGCAGTGTGACAGTGTATAGTGATGTCTAGCACTGGGGCATCATGCCGCAGACATGTGGCATGATGTCCCACCCAGTCACATTATCCTGACACCAGGCCGACCAGTCCTAACACTAACCTCTTAATGCTGAGCGCCAAGCGAGGCAGCTGTTAGTACCATTTTTAAAGTCTTTGGTATGACTCGGCCGGGGTTCAAACCCGCGACCTCCCGCATCCGAGGCGGACGGTCTAACCACTAGGCCACCGGAGCGGTTAGGG
>JAECUM010002898.1:0-44468 GCA_016617855.1 Megalonaias nervosa | reverse complement strand
CTAGATTAACATTGAAAAATCAATTAGTTGTCGATTTTAGACCACCAACAAGTATTGCATCATTGTTAGGATTTAATCATTGGCAAATCGGTCCATTAGCTCCAAGGGACATTGTAACATATGACGGTGAATTACCAGTAGATATAACTGATGTAAACACAATACTTGTCAATTGTTCCATTGCATCTGGATCTCACACATCAAAAGGAAGTAAAGGTCAGACAATTTACAGTTTCTCACCAGAAGTTCCACCAGGATCTCTCATGCAAATTAATCCACGTCATATTATCTATTATCCGCTGATTATCGAGAATCAAATATCAAGTATAACGATGCAATTAACAGATCAATCGGGGAGACAAATAGATGTGAACAACGAAATCGTTACATATTATTTACATTTGCGTGTTAATACATCATTATAATTAACATAATTATTTTTTCATCGTAGTTGGATTATATAATATCCGATCTAACACAATAACATCTTTATCTTTGATTTGCTGGTAAAACACGATAAGAACTACATAATCGTTTCGTATAATCTGGGTGAAGGAAATACACAGCACTTTTTGGTTGAAATGTCCCACCGTAATGACATCTCACATGACCGTCGTAAAAAAACCAATCTGTTCGTTTATCTGGGCTCATATTGATATCAACGAGTATATCAAGTGCCTCATCACGAGTAATATAAATATCGCCGTCAATTATTTTATTCAACACCTTGTCGATCCACTGTATATTATCATATTTTTCTCTCAGTTGTGTTCTTCTGCTATCATTATCAGCAACTGTAAATATTGATCTGTTAATTGCATCGTTATACTTGATATTTGATTCTCGATAATCAGCGGATAATAGATAATATGACGTGGATTAATTTGCATGAGAGATCCTGGTGGAACTTCTGGTGAGAAACTGTAAATTGTCTGACCTTTACTTCCTTTTGATGTGTGAGATCCAGATGCAATGGAACAATTGACAAGTATTGTGTTTACATCAGTTATATCTACTGGTAATTCACCGTCATATGTTACAATGTCCCTTGGAGCTAATGGACCGATTTGCCAATGATTAAATCCTAACAATGATGCAATACTTGTTGGTGGTCTAAAATCGACAACTAATTGATTTTTCAATGTTAATCTAGCTCGCAATGTATTATAATTTGCAGTTAACTCAAAATCATCAGCAATACCACCAGATTTTGTTATAAGCTCTTTTATTATCTTATTTAAATCATTGATATTATAAGCTCCTTGTGGAATTTTTAATCTTCGCAAGTTCTTATCTTGTTGTGAGTATTGTACATATATAAAATCATCATTAACACCAGTTTTTATATTAGCCATAGCATTCCAACAAGTGCAGGAAATTAATCCAATTTCATATTGTTTTGCAGGATCAAGTTGTATTGGAGGATTATAATTTACTGTGAAATTTGCACTGTTTCCTTCTACTTGACTTTAGTCGAGCAATAATGTTGTTGACATTTTATTAATGAAGAACATATAAAATTTGAATAACCAGATTAAAGACATTTTCTTTTTTGTTGTTATTGATTCAAATTTTTCTGTTTATCTGCTAGTTTTCTTCGTAATCGATCTCTGATCTTATTTGTCTTAGTATGTGAAATATCAGTTAATGATCGTCTTGAAAATCCTGGACTTACATACTCGTTAACATAAATAATACTAACACCGTTTTTATTAACTCGAAAATTATCGTTATCACGCGTTATTTTTAGTACAGCGTTAAATTGTTCATCATTTTCTGGAAAAATTATAAATTTGTTTTTCATATTATATTATTTATACAACTTCTGTAAAGTCTATGATTGTTGGCGGTTGTTGTTTTATTTTTCGTTTTGATGCTCAAAATAACTCACTATATTACGATGCATCATTTCATCAACAAACATTTTAGCCTCAATTTCACATAAACGAAGAGGTCGACCAAGAATAAATTCTATTTCTTCGGTAGATTTACTTAGTAAATTTAATCTGAACAAAAATACCTTTGAAAACTCATTGATAATCCTTGATAATGAAAACATTGTCAAATTTGTTTCTTTACCGAGGACGGGAATAATCTGACCATCAACAAGTCTGAACGTTAACTCGGTATCAGGCGGCTGCATAATGTAACGCTTGCCGTCTGGACCGTGGAATAATGCATCATAAAAATAATTATATTCTTTAGTGTGTTTATCCAAGATATCAAGTGCTTTCATATCTTCCAATGTCATATTATTATTAATAACATTAAATCAACGACAGAAAAATAATTTATTTATGAACAACAGTAATTCAATTTTAAATCACACAAAGAAAATCCTCGATTGTAGGTGGTTGTTGTTTGTTTATTCTACGTTTTGATGATCTCGTTTTATAATAATATACAATTGCACGATAATTATTACCACCACATTTCTCGCATAAGTCTGATTTACCTCGTATTCCAATACCGCAGCTTAAACAGGGTTTTAGTCCTTTTGTACCTGTTTTGATCATCTGTTTATGCTTAGCACAGTATTCTCCATAACATCGCTTATTACAAATATTATATGTTCCTTGTGGATAATACTTACAATGATTTTGACCGACTGGGAATGGCATTTGTATATAAGTAATTAATTTATGTTTAGATGATATCATATTTTTAAACAAAATAATTTGTGGAAATTATACATTTTCATATAAAATATATATATATATTTTGTATAGATTCCACATCGACAATAATAATTGTTATTATTGAAATATAAAGGTTGGTCCTGACATTGTCAGGGATTAATTATTGTTTGGTCAATCTGACATCATGTATATACATGTATCTGTGTATGTGGAAATTATACATTTTCATATAATATATATATATATATATATATTGTATAGATTCCACATCGACAATAATAATTGTTATTATTGAAATATAAATGTTCGTTCTGACAAAGTCAATGATTAATTATTAAACCAACCGTTAACGCTCCAAATATGAAACTTTAACAACGCGGAGTGTTCGTTTATGACTGTAATGTCATTGCCGCCGTAGAAACCCTGATCTGTAATAAGACAATTTACCCAACGAGGGTCATCTATAAAATCTGACCTGGGCCAGACAGGATAGTTTAGCGTATAATCCGACCTTGATGAATTTCTCTTATTGTTTGCCGTTAGTGATGATCCAAAATATTTATAAATCATTTTGATTTTCTCGATGACGTTTTGTACAGTTAATTTGGTTGTCTGGAGTCTCGTTTCAGGGAATATTGCGGACCAGTTACTTAATAGATCATTATAATACTTCAGTAAGTCCGGATCATCAATCATTACTTCGATGTATATGCGTAACTCTGAACCTGATATCGGTATTGTTGTTACAAGCAGATCGTCAGGCACAATATCAGGTAAATTCAATATTTCTAAAACTTTTCTTATTTTGATTAATTTTTCTTTTGGTGATATCTTATCTGATCTAAAAACTTCTGTTTCAATCGCATGTCCTTGATGTAGTTTATCAACAATAACCCGCTGAGCTCGTCTCATCTGTGCGGAGTTCTTGTATAAATGCTCTATCTGATCTGATGATAATTTACCAACATCACATTGGAATACATGATTTAGATATGATCGTTTTGCTTCGTACGGAGCCAATTTATTATTGACGTCATATCTGTAATAGTCAGGATATTGTTCAATGACATTATTAAGGTTTTCATAGTATTTGATTAGCTGATCATCATAATCATCGTAATACTTAACAATATCACAATAATCGTCTTGAGCATGATCATCCACACCGGATTGTTTGATTCTCTCACCAACAGATATTTTCAAGAAATCATCGACAGCAGGATTATTTTTGATATCGGCATCAGATGGCTTCTCAATACTGTTTTTTTGCGACCAGGTTTCAAAGTCATCTATAGGCGGCTCTACTATTTCATAACCCGTGTTTCTCATCATGTTGATCAATCGCGATGTAAAGTACATCTTGGAATTGTTCTCGTCAATGATATCACTGATATATGCAAATCCGAATGCACTTTGTAGTTCACCAGCACTTGGTATTCTATATAATTTCATATCATTATCAATCAGGCGCTCACGATCGATAATAACTTTTTCAATATCTTCGCGATTTAATGGAAGTTTATTTTCTCGTTGTTTTCTTGTCGCTGAGTAATGGATTTCAGCAACACAACGAAATCTATGTAATGCTTGCTTCGTCGCCTCAACCGACCCTAGTTCTTCGGAAAATACAAACATAACTCTAAATCTATCGTCGATTATACTAACACCTGCCTCTAATGTGTGATTACTGATGACAACATCAATATCATCGAAAGCGTCATTAACATTACTAAAATCAGATTTCTTTTGCGCCGGGTCAGTGTCTGCGTGATAATATCGGACGCGATATCCTCGATGTTGTAGTTGTTTCGCCAAACTTTCAACGGAATAATTAGTCCTTTGTTTGTTATGAGTGAATACTGCAATTTTATCATTAATGTTTTTGTTTTTAGTTGCTCAAGTAGATTGTACAGATTACTCTGATGTGAGTTCTCGACAATAAACTTTTTATCATGGTCGGGTTTGTAATCGTTGATAATGTATTTCATTGATGACCTACCCAATTTATCGCGAAACAGGATTAAATCATCATCAGCAGCATCTGCGTCGAGAACAATTAATCTTTTGCACGCGGTTATTAGTCCTGCGAACTTATCCCATCGTTCTTTACTGTGCTTGACCGAACAAAATTGCTGTCGTCGAATTCCGTGCCACTCATCAACAATAAGAACATCTGGAACTCCACGGATTCTGTGTAGAGATTCCCATTGGACAAAATAACGCGTCTATTTGTGTTCGGCTCAAAATTAATATTTCCGTTGATATCTGCGTATGACTCAATATTATAATCGGCTTTGATTTTCTCGGTAAATGTTTTTCTATAAGATACAATCACGACTGACTGATTATCTTTTAGCGATTTCCAAGCTGCCTCAGATTTACCTAAGCCACATGCTGATCCGTCAAGATAATCTTCATTAAGTATTATTCTACAACCTGGTCCTGCTTCGTGATCGGGTAATTCGGTATATAGAAGATCTGCGTTTCTGGTTTTCATGTAGCCGGGATAATGAAATCTTCGTCTCGCGTTGATCAAATAATTAATGTATTTTTTGTTTTTATGTTTCTCAGTCACAGTCTCAGACACTTCCTCATCAGTTGTAATTGCTGTAACGGATAATCTTATCTGTTTTCCCATTGATCTTGGACAGCAAATAGAATAATAATCACCGTTAAACTCATCACGGTTGATGTAGACCAGACAATTATCACATTTGTCTTCGATGTAGTTATGAAGTTCATTATATCCGTGACGACGCTCACAGATATTACAATAATGTCCTGGCCTCCTCGATACAATAAATCTATTTTGTAACACATTGATAATGTTGTTGAGCTGATCGGGTTTTCCCGTTAATGCAATTGAAATTCTCGTGAAATCATCAGCGGGGATATCGTCGTGGTTAATTATTGTTGGGTCATTGTTAATAGGCCTAGGTATTTCCACATGCTGAGGTTGGATCGCCGTTGGACAAGCTAGTAGCTCAGACGCAGAATAATTGTTATTGTGTGATATAAGGCGCTTGCATATTGTCTGTTTGCCTGACTTTATCAGGGGTTTGTATGATTTTGTGTTGTTCAACTTGATGCTGTGTAGACCAGCTTGACGATCAATATTCCACATGCGCTTTCTCCAATATGCGGTGTCGATTAAATCGCGATGTCGATCAAAGGTTATTGGGGAGGATTTACATAGTACATGATATCCGCTGTTTGTCTCGAACACAAATACGAGATTGCGATCACAATTACATAATTCCGCGAAGTAATCAATTACCTCGTCTATGTTGATCGGCTGTTTTGATTGTTGAACACCATCAACGATATCACCATGACAATTTCTAACTTCCTCGAGGAGAAATTTCGAGTCAAGATCAAATATTGTGTATCTAAGTCTGAACTTCGGAATTATTTCAGTGACTGAGGATTCACCCGCGAAATGATCGGCAAATCTATCAAAGTCAAAATCAGCCAAGAACACGTAGAACTTATTGAAATGCTGGACAATTATTCCTCGTGCATAAACACAACCGCGAATTGAAAGGTTTTCGTCCTTATATTTGTGATGTATAACATTACTAAATGACGTTAGAAACAGTAAATTATATTCGTACAAATAATAATAATCGTCCTTGATTAGATCGTGTAGATTCTCAGGCGAAGCGTTCAACAATGATTCTCTGATTCTTTCATGATAACCGGGTCCATAATCATATCTGCCTAAATAATTATTTTCATTTAAATTATATATGTTATTATATACACTGAGGTTCGTTGTCATTTTTTTATGTCGTTATATATAATATGATTTCACACAATATTATTTTAATTAAAAAATAAATAACATTATAATAATGCCCTTTCAACTTGCACCTAACAATTGTGTTTGGTTGATACAAGGATCAACAGAAACATGTGGAAAACGATGTTATGGAGAATATTGTGGATATCATAATTATAGACTCAAAAAAGGATCAAAAGTAAGACCTTGTCTTGGCTGTGGTAGTGGAGTACGAGGAAAAATAGGTATTTGTACAAAGTGCGGCGGGAATAATTATAGAACAATATTAACGTATTATAATAATCGTAATCCAAAATATACGGCTCATAAACAACCACTAACCGCAGAGGAATATCTATCGCATCGACTGGCAGAAAAAACAAAGTAATTTTATCTAAAATAATTATTATATCTTTGATTATTGATCTGTGAAGTCGACTGATAAATTAATTTTATCTGGACGTAAAAAATAGTGTAGTAGTAAGGTATAAGGCCGTGGGGGGTTGGCCAATTTTAGCTCAAAATATATTTGCGCTTGGATTAGTACTCGGTTTTGTGAAAAAGAGTTTTTGGGAAAGATTTTTGTTTCTCGAGAGAGTAATTTATATTTGTTCTAAGGTTAGGGAGATGTTTCTGCGCTAGAATCGGCCTTATACCTTACTACTCTTTTACCATTGCAGTAATGTTCACATATCAAGGTATCCTATTCTTATTTATTATATACTTATTATACACAAGTGGTCTTGTATTAGTGGCTTCCCAGAACAGGTTCCAGTGTCTTTTTTTTTATCAGCCCACCATGGGAGATAAAATACACCAGGTGATGTACCTGCCCCTTTTCTTCAGTAATTGCGTTTTCTGCCTGTTTTGACTGATAATGGGTTCAGGTCCCATACCTGCCGGCTACTTTCTACATATGTATTTGCTTAGGAAAAATTGGTCCAGACAAATGTAACTGCCTAGGCTTCCTGGTCATCATGTACCCTACAAACTAGTCATTCTATATTGTTGTACAGTATAGACTTTTAAACAAATTATAATTTTAAATATACCTTCATTACACGCATGTATCTTAGCCATATATGCATTATTTGGCATTCACTTTTTGTTAATGTTCTAATAAATGATACCCTATCTTGTTCATAATGTACAGGTGTAACAGTCGATGTTGCATATTTCCTACTTCTCTTTTTAATACCTTGCGTTTTTCATGCTCTGTCAGATCATGCCACCCAAATGCAAGGCGTCGGAAGGGGTTAAGAGTGCTGTGAAGAGGATCCAGTCCACCAGTTCACAGATGCAGTCAGTTGGCCACCAGCAACATGAGCAGGACTCTGGGTCAACACCATGCAGCAATAGTGGACCAAGCTACTACTGACCATACAGCACAGCAGGTGGTACAGCAGATTACACCAGCCATCATCACACAAGTGGACAGTAAGTTGGACCACATCTTGGAGATGCAGCAGGGGACCACTTGTTTTCAATAACCTGCCATATCCTCCCAGGACCCAGAGCAGGGGCTATCTACCTCGTCCAGCATCCAGCCTGAAAGCAATGCCCAACACCCAGTCCAGGTGCAACAGGCAGTCATGGGACACATTGAACAGGCTACCTCAGCCTTAACAGGACTCTCTCATACAGGTATAGGTACTCCGAGTGATTTCATAACATCATTTACTAAACCTGATGCACAGTCATTCCAACTTTGTCAGCTAATCGACTGACATAAATGCCTCTGTGCCTCATAAAATTAAGCAACAGATTTGGGCTGGGTCTTACATAGATCTTCCAATTCTCTTCTACTCATCCACAGACAATACATACAGATTGCAGTTCATTGTCACATCTAACACACCTGAACTTCTCCATCAGTCATTGATTGAGCACTTCTATCACACCAAATGGAAGTTGTTATAAGCTAGCCAAGTGCAGGGCTCACTGGCACTACTACGATGAGAAGTTTCAATGAATGATAGAGAGGGGAGAGGCTAAGTGGAGTTCCACCCATTTTGAACTTTACTTGTGATCAGTTCTGGATAGCATGGGTGACAAGGCAGCCTCCAGCTCTACCTCAGTACCATCTTCCATTTCCAAACTGAATTCCCCAAAAGAGGCCTGCTTTAACCACCATGAAAAGCTGCATTGTTCTGCAGGGCTGGCATGCAAATACCAACATATTTGTTTCAGTTGTTTGTAAGCTCATCGCTTCATGAAATGTAAATGGCCCATTCATCAACCATTCAAATTGTTGCCCAAATGTTTCAAAACAGGCGAGACCTGACAACATGCAGCCCATTTGTGGTGGCTACAAACCCACTCAGTCCCACAGACCAACTTCAAACTCTCAACAACATAGCCTGCAAGGGAAAAGTGGTCCTGCATGACAGTAACATCCCCTCTTTGCTTGGTTGCAATGAAAATACCTGGTACTTTCCAGATGATTTACCATTTGTCACATCCTCAGGGGTTTTCTTTAAATGATGGTACATCTCCGGAAAAAATAGTATGGTTCAATATCAAACTGCGGAACAGTTTTTTATAATTATAAAGAAACTTGGCAAAGGTTGTGTTATGGCAAAAAGAGACATAGTTAGTGCCTTTAGAATTGTTCCACTCTGCCGCACTCAGTATCGTATGTTTGACTTCCCTTGAATAACAAGTACTACAATGACAAGTCACAGTGCCTTCCTTAGTGGGCTGTAGCTCCAGTTGTCAAATTTTTTAGTATATTAGCACTGCATTACAGTGGATGGCAACTCACAAATTGAACATGGTACATGTTCTACATGACTTTCCGCTGCTGAAATCCAACTACAACACCTGTAAGGACAAATTTGACAAATCTTTGATGCTTTGTACCAATGTTGGCATTCACGTGTCTGCAGGAGAAATGTTAGATTCCAGTTCTGTTTGGGCTGTGAAATGGATTTAATCAAGATGGAAGTAAAACTTCCCATACATAAACTCCAGAAGTGCTAGTCTGCTAACACTCTTCCTCCAAAACCCAAAATGACTCTCAACAATCTCCAATCCTAAATGACACACTCAGTTTTGCATGTGCAGCTGACCTGCCTGGTAGAGCTTTCTTGAGAAGGTTGATGGAACTGACAGTGGGTGTGTCAAAACCATGTCACTTCTTATGCATTACAAGGGAGGTACAGGGTGATCTGTAACTGTGGTGCACAATCCTGAGAGAATTCAATGTTAGATCTTTATTCCTCCATGACTGGTGGCTGGACTTGCATGCTATTCATTTGCACACTGATGCACCTGCACAGTTGGCTTTGGAGGTGTGCTTGGCAGCAAATGGTGTTTTTGGTACAGTACATGGAATAAGGAAAGGTGATGTGCTAGGCAACAAATAGTGGCAGTGTGCTGACAGAAAATGGCTTTGTGATACATGGAATAAGGAATGGATGTGTTCTGGGCAGCAAATGTTTCCATGGTACATGGAATAAGAAATGGGCATATGCTGGACAGCAGATGGTTCTATGGTACATGGAATAAGAAATGGCAAGACCAAGATATCACTCTCCTTGAACTATATCCAATTTTTCTAGCCATCAAAATATGGGCCCATTACCTTGTTAACAGCTGCATTTACTTTCACACTGATGAAGCTTTGGTTGATATTGTAAATAAGCAAACCTCAAGAAACCCTGCCATTATGTTCCTGGTGCTTGCATGCCTCAGATACAACATACTATTTCAAGCCAGTCACGTCACAGGAAAGATAAATGATCTTGCTGATGCTCCTTCTCAATTGCAGGTGCAAAGATTCCAGACTTTAGCTCCACATGTAGACACAGAGCCAATGTCAATACTGACACTTTCTAAAATTGATTCACTAACTAATACACCTGATACTCTACTGGATAGTATATTGACATCAATGCTGAAAGCAGCACACGGATACAGCTGGAATCTATATCAAGCTTTCAGTGCAGAATATACCTTGGAAACCTCAAGACCAGTCTGTCAGGCCAATTTAGTACTTTTAGTTTCTTATCTGGTTAATAAGCATTGTGCCCTGGTTGCAACATCTTCATATATATCTGTCACTGGTTTTGCAAACAAAATTTATAATTATGCAGACCTCACTAACTCTTTTTTAATACAGAAACTGCTGAAAGCATATGACAGGAATAGAGTTTCTTGTGATGCTAGATTGCCAATTGAAAAGTGTATTTTAGAAAAACTTATCCATGCTACAACTTGCACTATAGCTTCTCAGTACAAACAGTTCCTGTTTCAAGCTGTTTTCCATAGTATTCCATGCCTTCTTGAGAACTGGGGAAATCAGTGCAGTCCCTTAACCATCATAACCCTAATCTGTTGCACATTAATCAGTTGGTTCTTGACGTCCACTCCATCACTCTAATATTCAACACATTCAAACACAGCCAGGGCCAGCAATTAAGTTTAAAAATTAATAAGAACACTAATGCTGCAGTCTGCCTTATCTCAGATATCTAGTGATACATCCAAATGTGTGACTCTGGTCCAGGCCCAACATTTATCTGTGTTCCAAATGCATCTTTATCTCATTCAAAATTCAATGCACAATTCAGACATGCTCTCCTTTTCTGCAATTTTGATCCAAAACACTTCAAGAGTCAGTTTTAGACTTGGAACAGTAAAAACTGCTGCCACCCATGGCTTGCCTGACAGTCATATTTGTCAGTTAGGGCAATGGAAATCTGATGCTTTCAAAATACATATTAGATGCTCAGAACATCACACCAACCTATAAATTCAAGCTTAAATTCAAATAAATTAGCACACAAACGGGAATTGGGGGTTGTGGTTGCACTCATATAAATCCAACTGTGACTTTATTTTCCATTATAATTGTGGTCTGGAAAAATATCAGCTTCACCATCCATAACTATATCAGGTTCTATTAATCTACACATATACTCACACAAATGTTGCTTTCCATTTCAGGTTTAGTGGGTACACAGACCTGAACATGGTGACAAATTTCATCCATATGGCAAGTGCGTTTACTGCAAATGAACAAGACCATCAGGGTGCACATGAAGTGGAATATTATCTGGATAATTTCTATAGCTGTGAATTACTGAAGGACTATAATTGTATTGAATTCATGGAATATAGAGCTCTAGCTTTTACCATATCTAACACATCCTGGCCTAAGTTTAAGGATGATTTCTCTTTCTATTTGACTTGTCAGATGACTATTTGTATCATGATGTGTATGCATATTGCATGCTTGTCCTTCTTGGTGTACGGTTTTTGCAGGAAAGGGTAGTGGAATGCGGAAATAGATGCAGTTCTATATCCTTTCTGAGGTTACACAGGCCCCATGCAAAGCAGGTGACTTGCATGGTTCCACTGTTATGGCAGTCTCAGCTTGTAAATGGATTGTTTTGGGTTTAATGGTTAAAATATTTAGGTCTGGGTAGGTTGGTTAAAGCTCGTCAGATACCAATTCTTACAAGGTCAAATTTACCTTGGAATTTTTACCTAAGTAGTTTCGTCACATCTTCTAAAAAAAAAGTCATTTTGTAAACAACTTTGTGCATTTTCTATCATATTGACATAATATTGTTTACCATACAGTTGTCCCCGGTGTGGCCTGCATCAACAAACAATTTCCAGTGTTATTCCTTACTTTGCTCCTTGCTGTCCTCAACCTAAATTTTACACAAGGTTTATTTTGATAATTGTATTGCCCACATACATTTCTTGTTATCCTCTCATACACACTTTAGCATAATTATAGCTTATTATCAATGCTTTTTTATTGCGTACACAACTATGTACATGTACTCTGTATGTAAATTTGCAAATAATAAGAGTGCCACAAGTAGAATTAGTTCCATCCAATTGCATCACTCTTTTAAAAAAAGTTGCTATCATTATTATTATTATTATTATTATTGTTATAAAAGATATTACCATAAGCCAATTTATGATGGAAATAGCATTTTCTCAAGTGCTTACAGCCAAACATGTGCCTCACAGAGAAACTATTGGTACAAATACATCCTGTATCAACAAGAGAGAGAGAAACTCTGAACCCCACAAATTGTAAACAAAGAATTTGCACATGATGGCACATTTCAGGTGTAATTTTAGAGTGACAGTTAACAATTATTAGTCATTTGTAATGCTTAAAGTAAAATGTGACATCAGCTTATGGCACCATGCCGCACTTGGACAATCAATATCTTAACCAAAATGAACCAAGATAAAGGAATTAATTTTGTGTTCGACTGAATTCATTTTGTTGTTTTCTGACACCCAAGTTCATAAGAGCCAGGGAAAGTACATTTTATCCCTCTGACTTATATGCCTTGTCACATTTTTCATTCTCAGTTTATAATGGCTTACTGGGCAGTAGACAGCCCAAGTAGGCTGTACTATGGAGTTTTAATTGCCATCCTCTCATACTATATAAAGCAAAAAACGAAAGTGATTCCTATTTGCACTGGTTTTCAAAACTAATCTTAGTTACTCATATACCACTCCACCATAAATACACAGTGTAAAGGGCCTGAAGGCACAGAATCAATGAGAAAGATATCTTCAAGTGTCCTAGATAAAGGCCTCATTCTGATTTTGAAAGGTATTTTCTCTGACAGAATTTCAAGACCAATGAGCTTCTGGTCAAGCTTGTTTATTGTTGTTGTTGTTTTAGGGTTTAATGCCATTTTTCAGCACAAGATAGGCTATACATGGCGGTCAGTATAAAAGGTGGAGGAAAAACCTGGGAAAACCCCAGAAAGAACCACCAACCCACAAGAAGCTACTGGCAAGCTTTTCTCACATTCCCACATTGGCCAAGCCCGAGACTTGAACCCATGCAGACAGAGGTGAGATGGCAGTGATCCATAACTGTGAGCGCTTTAGACCACTCAGCCCACCTTGTTGTCTATCAAGTCAAATCAAAACAAAATTGTGGTTCTGATTACATGGAAATAATATTTAGGATTATTAGGTACAAACTTCTTTTTCAGTAGATTTTTAGGGGTCAGGACGGATTCAGATGAGGACTGGAAAAAAATATCATTTCCATCCTGAATTTAACTTAAGTCATGGTTACATTCCTGTGTTAATTATGTTTTCTCCTGAAATTTCTTTTCCAAAGTTTTGTTGTTTGTGTTTTTTTCACCAAACAAATAGTAGGCTCATCAATTGAATATAAGGTCACACATACTTGTTTATTTGGCCTCATCTGCCTGTTGCCCATTTGTCATCATTATTATACTGGCACTTTAGAAGTAATACTTATGATTGAATTTACACCAAACTTGCAATTTAAACAAATATTATTCAGATTCTGGTGTTTGACAAGGAGTATGATCAAACATGTACTAATTAGATCTGATTCCATTCAGTGGGATGAATTTGCTACCATTATAGAAGCCACCGTTTTAGTTGGATTTTTACCAAACTTTGGATACAGACTAACTTAAGCAAAATCAAATACAAGATGGATTATGACATATCCATGCATATAAATGAGGCTATCTTCAGTCTGATTGGCAAAGCTTCACTATAGTCTATATTTATGTTGGAACTTAAAATTAGAGAATATAGGCCAAATTGATCAAGGTGCATCTAATTATCTTTACTTGTTACCAATCTACAGGTAACATCATGAAAGAAATTCTACAAAAAAAGCACTTACATGCTTCCTTGGTTACTTATTTGCCCAGTTAGTGAAAAAACATTCTGGAAATTTGATTGATCTAGTTGGTACAAAATGACATTATTACTGATTTTAAAACAAATCCAGTTTTACCTAAATCATATATTTTTCTACATCTCATAAGAAGTAAACAAAATATTTAATGATTTTGACCCCATTAAATGTTAAAAGAATTTTAAGATTTTTTTATGCCAAATGAATTTAATTGAAAATTAGTTTATGCATGTTGGTTTTATTCAATTAACTTCTGACACTTCTTTGTTCTTCACTCAACAATGATGAGAGAGGATTAATATTTAGCATTTTCCCTGTCACTGGGCACACGTTTTACTTTTGTTTATTTTTTACATGCTGTATTTTTAGCTCATCCATTGATCTTTGCTGTTAACTAAACAATCAGAGAGGGAGAGATATCCCAATGTCTGTTATTTTTAAAGTTCATTTTCAAAAGCTCTTTAAAGTTATGATGGGCCATTTAAAAATATTGATTTTAAATAAAGTTTTGTAAAATCTGTTGCTGCCAATAGTTTGTTCTCATTTCCTTGTCTGTCATTAAAATGGCACCAACAGTGCAAAAAAGGTTACTACTGTCCCTGTTTTGTCTTTTTCACGAGTTTTCTTGTCAGGTTTACTCTCGTAGCTCTGCTTCGTATGTATATTTATTTCTTCATATTTATCTGTAATTTATTGTCATTTGTATGTATGAAGTCCTTCATTTAATTGTGGAAAGCAACTGTCCTTATTCATTGTGTAGTCTTTTGTTTTTATACATAGGTATCATCATATCCAGAACTGACTGCAGACCAGATTTATTTTTTCTCCAATTTCATTTTTAAGTATTCAAGTATTCAGTTCTTTCCTTAACTGATATACTTCTATCACTTTTTGCTACACATTAACCCGTGTTAGTTCACTCTTGTAAGGTTTCTTCACAGGCTGATGAGCTTGTTTTTGTGTATTATTAATGTAAACAAACTGACAAAGGAAGTAACCAAATAATGGCATCTGCACCAAAAGTGACCAAACAAAATGGGCTTTTTTTGCATCTTTTTTTGATGCAAAGGCAGCTTTCTATGCAATTTCAATAACATTTATGGTCTACTCTTTCATAATTATTAAATGATGTAACTGTACCCAATGAGTCAGTGGTGAACAGGCCATGAAAACAAGGCACTATACAGACCATTCAAACAAGGCAGTATTTGTTTGGAATATCTTCATGATTTTGGTCAGTGTTATTGGGGGGGGGGGGGGTAATTGTTGTCCAAGACCTGTCAGTTTAGACCTTTAGCAACAATTCCAAGTCAAATAAACATAATCAAGTTTCATGAACTGCTAATTGCAGCCATCTTAAATGCTGTAGTGTTGGTGTTTGGCATGGAACAGTTTTGCAGTCATGTGCCTACACGTGAAATATTCAGTTTGCAACAACTTTTTATATTTAGTTGAATCTTTTCATGCAGTCAAATTTATTTGAAAATTTGGAATCATCTCTTTAAAAAATTGGATTTAAAAGTGCTCATGACAGTAAACGTAATTTTGTTAACGATTTAATAAGTTGGCAATAATATTTAAAACTTTGAAAATAAATTTCATTATTAGAAAACTTAAAAGTTAGAATTTAAGATAGCAAAGTCGACAAGTGTCTTATGAGCATAACAGGTGGTCATTCATGCATAGGTCAGCTTTATTTTTAATGGGAGTAGTTCATGACAGCTATGCAAAATGCCAGGTAATATGTAATGCACCCAATTTATCAGGTACTGGACTTGGTAATAAACAAATACTGACACTTTTCATATGGTAGTTGCTAGATGCTGGGGATGTACCTATTTGTGAGGACAGCCAACAGTAAACTCAAAATAACAACATGCAAACTTCACCAATTCTGATCTGATCACGCAAAGTGTATTACTGAATGTATTGACGAAATGGGATGAAACAAGAAAAACAGTTCCTGGGTTGTAATTCTCCTTGATATAAGGGTATTACTCTGTGCAGTGAGGACTCCACCGCTGCTTAGGTTTCACCCAAGTCCAGGACTGTTGTCAGAATGAGTGAAGCGGAGTTTTCCCTAGTAATCAAGTACTGATGGAGCCTCTGTATCAACACCAGACTGAGGGTGTATTCAAGTCACTTCAAATAATGAAACCTGCACATAGTGACGGTTTGTGTGGTGAATGAGTAACCATCAACCGGTGGCATTTTAATTTATTGCAGCTATCTAATTGGATCTTCTTGACCTAGCTGTTGTACTATGTTTTTATGAGTTTTTATACTAGGCTGGTTAACTTGATATCAAATTCGTGCATAAAAACTGTTCCTTGCACCCCGAGACCAACTGGAAGGCGAATTCACAATTAGTAGGCCATTCAATATTTTTGGTGGGGGGTAGTGATTATTTTCATTTGAACTGAATATTCATTAGCTCTGCACGAAAATTCTGACCACACTGGACCCTCCCAGGTATAATACCATATCAGTTATATTTTTGACTTAAATCTCAAGATAATTTTGTTTCAATTGATATAATTGGTGGTGTAGCAAGAAATTCCACCGCACCAATTCTGCCCAAACTCCCATAGAAAATAAATTTTCGCATGTTTCATGGGAATTTGGGGGCCCCAGTGAGCCTGGCCCCACCCCCGAGGTTCTTACACCACTGGATTTAATAGGTTTTTCCAGGAGTGCCCACAGAATTGGGGTGGGGGTGGGGGCAAACATGTAGTTATCAGCTATTAAGTGTCACGGATGTAGGCTAAAACATGTTTAGACTGCGGGCACCCATGGGTTTTTCCATTGCTATATACCAGAGCAATATTATTTTTCCAAGCTCCTGCAATTAAGGAAGCAAGTCCAACCCACACCCAAACATTAAATGGTCGATCGCTAAGAAAACTGGCACGTCTGATGAATTCAACATTTTGTGAAGACTGTTACAACTCTAACATTTAAATTAAAACTTAATTTAAAACTGGGGATGGTGCAGCGCGTTTTGAATGATGGATTTATCAGAATATATTGATCGATCAACATTTTGATGGAGCGGGAAATGGATTGACTTGCTGCCAATCCCGACCTGGCAAACGACACTGCACGTGCGACACGTGCCCAAATAGTTAAATTACTAAAATTGTTATGGCCTTTATGAAGTGACAGTATATTCTAACGGTAGCATACACTTCTAACTCAATGTATGAATTACTTACGATTCTACCTTTTAAAGATAGCCATTCAGTACTGAAACCGTCTGTCCGCCTCCATTTTGCCTGTGGCGGGAAATGTTTTCATTACATAAAGTACGGATGTGTCGTGCGTGGATAAAATGAATCGGAACATGTACATGCCAAACATCGGGCAAATGAACTGACCTATAAACCGATATTTGTTTAAAGGGCAGTTTTCTGTATTCTGATTTTATTATTTAAAATTTATTTTTCCATATACGTGTAGTTCAGTAATTCACCCGGGATATTTATTATTTTTTTCACCCTGCTTGATGCTCTTGAATGACTTCTGATCAGAATAAAAGTCATTTTCATGCCTGATAATCTTCTAACGCATAACACCCACTGATAAAATCAGGTTATGACATGAAACAGGTGAGAGTAATTTCCGGGTAGGAAGCAGAAAATTACAATTTTGTGTCAGTAATGGTAGCAGTAATAGGGGGATATATAGCCTCACGTAGACCGTAATGTTAAAAACAGGTCCGGCACTATAGCCTCAAGATTTATAGCCTCAAGTGGCACAGGTCAGGCATTATAGCCTCACATAGACTTCTATGTCAAAAAAGGGTCCCGGCACTATAGCCTCAAGATTGAGTTTAGAGACAATAGGAATGGAACAGGTGGGATGACGCCACGGTACTGGACACTTGCAACAATGTGGCAAGTGGCTGACCTGAATACGCGCAGTTACTCTAGGTAGGGACAAATACAAGAGAGATATAGACATATATAAACACATAGATCACACATATTGACAAGAAAGAATAAATTTTTTCGAGGCATATGAAAGTGGCCCTGAAAAGGACCTTTGGGTTCTTCTTCTATTTTCTCCATTTCTTCCACCACGTTCTCACTTTCTCTATAATTCCTTCTTCTTCTTTTTCTTCTCTGGCATCCAGTCAGGATGTCCCATAGCTCTAAATATGTCCTGTACCTTGATCCAGTTATTGTTCAGTCTCTCGAACTCCTCTTTCTTCTTTTTGTTTTCTTTGTCCTTTCTCTCTTTTGCCTATGTCTCTTTAATCTTCTTTACCTCCTCTTCCAACACCCTTCTCATCATGTCTTCGGCTTTCTTTAACTGGTCTAAGCTCCATTTGACAAAAGACCACTCTGTCAAATTAAACATCTCTTGCAAAAAGCACCTCACTTCGATGACAACATCAAGGCTTTGCTTCAAGGTTCCCACTCTCACATATTTAGGATGGATGAAGCCTCTTAGCTTCTCTACTTCCTCCTCTATCATGCCCTGCAACAGATCCCTGGCTACTTTCAGGATGATCGCAAAGTCTAGACTGCCTGGGAACCTCCATTGCTGTTGAAGTCTTTCCACCACATAGGCTCCATCCACCATCCAGTACCAACTGTTTTAACTCGTTAAACACGTTCATTTTGAAAGGTGTTGACTAGTCAACGCGGGTAACCAGACTGACGAGCGCTCTGCTTTATATCCATGAGCACGTACGTGAAGGAAAACATCTCTTACACTCACTTCACATATTATATACTATCCACACAAAAGGACGCGAATGCATAAAACACACCTTATATACTATTTACACAAACGAAAGCGAATGCATATAACACACCACATGTACTATCCACACAAACGTACGCCAACACACACAAACACACACTCTACTAACCACACAGACAGGAAGAGAAGAAAAAACACACCACATATACTATCCATACAAACGTACACGAATGCATAAAACACACCACATATACTATCCACACAAACGGACGCGAACGCACACAAACACTATATCTACTATCCACAATAACGTACGTGAACGCATAAAACACCATATCTACTATCCACACAAACGAATGCGAATGCATAAAACACACCATACCTACTATCCACACAAACGGACGCGAATGCATATAAAACACACTATACTATCCACACAAACGGGAAGAGAAGAAAAGCACACCATACCTACTATTCACAGAAACGTACGCGAACGCAAAACACACCCACCCACACACACACACACACACACACACACACACACACACACACACACACACACACACACAAAGGAGAGAGTGTTGATAGTCACACTACTGTACATTCACACAAATTGGCAACTTGAATAGTGTCTCTTTTCTAGAGATCTGGTTAGCCCTTAGAAGGACTGTTTTTTCCTTTTTAGAACTTAAGATGCACCACACACGCATCTCATACTCCAATTTTGTTCCCAATTCACATTTGTGATTGGGAGTGCAGAGGCCTCTTAAGTGGCTTCAGCACCCCAATCTTTCATCTCTGGGATAGTGAAGGCTTCCCTCCTTCTATACCATACCCGTGGATGATGAAGCTGTGGTGCTGGTAGTGGCTGTGATACTAGTAGATGTTGTGGTGCTGGTAGTGGTTGTGGTGCTGGCTGTCGTGCTGATACTGTTCGTGGAGGCGCCCTCACCTCAGGTTTGACCTCGCACACAGATCTTATTATGAGGTGAGGCAGGATCACACGCTTCTTTTCTTTCTTCCCTTCTTTCTTTTTCTTCTCTTCCTCCTCCTCTATCCTGGCTTCTTTTGCAACGGCCTCCATGGCCAGCTCGTCCAGGAGGCGTCTGGCATACTCCAGGTGCATTTGACGTTCTAAAAGTTTGGCAATTCTGCTACTCATTTTCAATGTTGACGAGTCAACGTGGGTAGCCACACTGACGAGCGCTCCGATTTATATCCGTGGAGCACGGACGTGAAGGTAAACATCTACTGACACTAAAACTTACCATCACATCAAACGCACCGACCTAATAGAAACACGCACGTTGACTTTTTACTTACAAACACAGACACGCACTATTGGACAAAACAGCAGCAGGCAGGGCGAACAGACCACTTTGTACGTGACCTTATTTTACAAAAATAAAGGTTCCTACAGGGGCTGAAAAATAAGGTCAATAACGCTAAACCGAACCTCCTAACTTTTATTATTACCAAAACGGATAATGTTAGCTCATTTTTGTTATTTTATTTTTGACTTTTTGTTTTTTGTGTTATAATGCGTTTAGTTTACTCGCCGGGTCACTCAGTTTTTGTCAGCCGCCCTGCCTGCTGCTCATATATATCAGATTAACCAAAGATTTTATCCAGACCTATACGATATCTAGATCTTGGGTCATGTAGATTTATTGTAATAAATCCAAACGGAACAGCTTGTGCTTGAGCAAAAAAGTTTTTAAATTTAATCATGTCTATATCCCCTGAACACCAAGTATAATAAATATTCTGTAAAGTATAATTATCTACTCCATTAAACACGACTAAAATATTGCAGTTATCTCTGATCACTTTAGGTATTTGTGTATATCGTTGTGTAACATAAATCACGTCTGTATTCTTGTGTCTACCTCGAGAAAATATTCTAGCTGGATTTGTCTGTTTATCCAACATAACATCATCGTACACCACTAAATTATTAATAAATCCATCTAGATCATCTACAGATGGGGCCTCATCAATATCGGTAATAAAGTCAACAACATCATCACCATCTTCATTCAGCAATTTCGCTTTTTCATTAAAATCTTTAAGTACTTCATAACAGTGTTGATCATCTACAGATGGTGCTACTAAATACAGTTTACTCCATTTTAACCATCGCATTATTAAATGTAATAATAGTTGTGTTTTACCCGATCCAGATGGACCTATTATAATCATCCTTATCGAATTTGGTAATGCTGGATGGTGCTTTACTGGTTCCTGTTTTCGTGTCGCCGAAAAGTCAATTATATCCATATAATAAATAATATGGATCTATATTGTGTTCGGTGTAGAGCGTCTACACCCACTGCTGAATTAACTACAATAACAACGAAGAATAAACGACGTGCTCTGACAGGCAAATGCGTTAAATGTGGCACGAAGAAATACAAATTTGTCAAAGCAAAGACAGGTGGAGATATTGCCGCTTTATTAGGAAAATTACCAGGAACTCCATGGGCTAAATACCCCGGTGAGAAACATCTTCCTGGATATAATTATTGTGGTCCCGGAACTAGACTTGATATCCGACTTGATAATCAAGATCAACCAAGATCAGGAGAGTATCCAATAAATAAGATTGATCAAGCTTGTCATGTTCATGACGTTGCATATAAAAGTAAGGATTTACAACAACGACATCTCGCAGATGTAAAATTGATTCATGCGTTAAATTCTATACCAAATAAATCTGTCAGAGATAAATTAGCTAGTTTTCTAGTAAAATCTGCCATGAAAGGTAAAATAATGTTAGGGGCTGGTAATTAATTATATAAATATTATAATGCAATCCATTTATTATAGCCCAAGAGGATATTGGAGAGGCAGATCAGCTATTAGTAAATTATCTGAAGCAACAAAAGTCTCACGTTCTGTTGCTGCAGCGTGGTTAGCACGACAGGCAATATGGCAAATTTATCTACCACCACCTAAAAAAATTCAATATGCACATTTTTATGTCAGCGTCCCTAATGAGGTTCATCAAGCAGATATTTTATTTTTACCACACGATACCATTAAAATTGGTAGACGTCAATCACGCACGTACAAATACGCACTAACTGTCGTTGACGTTGCAAGTAGATATAAGGAAGCGGAACCATTATCAACAAAGACAGCGTCTGAAGTTGCATTTGCGTTTGAACGAATTTATCAGCGAGGACCTTTGCGATGGCCACAGTTATTACAAGTTGATCCTGGCAAAGAATTTCTTGGTACTGTATTATCGTTGATGAAGAAACATAACGTTAAAATCAGACGAGGACATACTGAAATTCATCGTGATCAGGCAATCGTTGAACGATTTAATCGAACACTTGCTGAGCGGTTATTTGGATACCAATATGCAAAAGAAATATCCACTGACTTTAAGTCCGGTGAGAGATCTCGTGAATGGGTTGCAAGGTTACCAAGTGTGATAGCTGCATTAAATAACGAAATTACTCGTTCAACTTCCATGAAACCCTCTAATGCGATTACAAAAAAATATATACCCCGTAGCAATGACAGACAGCAACCTCAACCAGTATTAGGTAATGTAACTGTAAGATATTTATATGAACCTGGCGAACTTGAAGGTGGTAAAAAAAGAGCAACCGATCCTATCTGGAGCGTGACTACACATACAATTTCTAGCGTTGTTAGATCCACTGGTAGACCTCCAATCTACAGATTAGATTCGACAGCCCCTCAACGTGGATTTGTACGTGAACAATTACAGGTAATTCCTAAAGACACACAATTACCACCACATACAATTACATAACCAGAACCTCTACGTCGATTGCATTCAAGACAGGTCAGCATCACATTATTACGTGTATGACCAAGATCACTATTAATTCTGTCTACGGTAAATTGTCTTGGATTATTATTCGAATATTGCCATAACATATTACAGTTACAGCTTGCACAATGATTATTTTGTCGTTGTTTTAGTGTTATAATAAATTCAATATCAATATCAAAGTCACGCTTATTTTTTTTTTTTTGGTCACATTGCTTATAACCATATAGTTTCTTTCTTATTACATCATTATTAACAGTCTGATTATTATTTTCTGTAAAATTCATAATAACCCTATGTAGTTGAGATATTCTTCTGACTCTAGAAACTGCGAGATAGACCAAATTTGACCATTCGATCCGATCATCTATAATCCAAATATTTGTATCAGAAATAGTTAACCCCTGTGACGAGTGAATAGTTATAGCATATCCTAACGTCCACGGTGATTTATTCATATTCAGCGCATTCTCAACATTATTAATATCGACTAAAATAATATCGTTCAAGACAAGATTCTGTATTCCACCACCAGGAATTTCAACATTAATATTCTGTCGTCGAGATCTGCTGGGCGATAACACAAAGGTACAGGTAGATCTGAAAACTTTTCTTTATGTAACAGAAATAATTTATCCTGTAGTTCATCACGAACTATCTTTCTACTTGCAACTATTAAATCAGCGGGATTCCATAAATTTAGAAAATCATTCATAGAAGTCTCTGGAATTACTCCTCGCATTATCTCACATTGTACTCTGTCTGGTTGTAGTCTGATTAATCTTTTAAACTCCTTTAGCGGTTCATCAATAGCTCTATGGTCATCATTTATTTCCTCATAATAATCTACGTTATTCTTCAGCCATTCATGTGGAGACTGTCCAATAAAGGGTGGTGCTTGACCATGATCACCACACATTATTACAGCAGTATTCTTTGTCAATAGCCAATCAAGAAATGTTTTTAATATTTCTAACGACACCGTGCATATCTCGTCCCATATAATATATTTAGGTATATATTTCTCACCCATTCGTTCAGGAGTCCATGTGTCTCCACACCATCTAAAGAAACTATGATAAGTACACGATTTTACTCCTCGCTCTTTTATCTCTCTGGCTAATTTATGTGTCGGTGTCAAAACAATTATATCTGAATTATTATTCATGAATAATTTAATCACACGAGTTGTTTTACCTGAACCACCGCATCCATTAAGATACACAGTCTTATGTCTAGCCACAGGATCATATACAGATGGTGCTGATGATTTTGATATTTGATTATTATTTTTGTAATATATTTCCTTAATTTCAACGTCGGCGGATTCAGAATAGCTAAGTATATTTTCCTGTTTTATTCTCCATGATCCCCATTCACCATTACCAAGTAGCGGTTTTAACAAATCTGTATATTTTTTATTTATATAAAACGAATCCGTGGCGACTCTGACAGCATCACGAGGAAATCTATTTATCATAGACAGTAGATTTATAGAAACATATGCCAACATAGATGATCTTAAATGAGTAAATTGCGGTGAGTCACCATCAAGATAACTCACAATTGTACCTAGTTTGGTTCCGTCTGACAAATAAGCATTACTTCGATTTACAAATGTGTTTTTTTCCGTTGTATCAGCTATTATAAAATCGAGTTCAGCATCGTCCATAATCAATCTTGTACAGTGTCTTTTATGATCATATGCTCCTCCTTGAGTAAATTTACCAATTATCTTTCTACCAAGATCTTTTGCAAGTTTCTCATCATGCTCGTCTCTGCATTTACGTATATTATTAGTAATTTTAATAATGTCATCTTCATTAAGATTAGGGAATTCTTTCCTGGCATCATCAATATTAAATCTATTTGGTTCTGGTAACCAAACTTGCTTCTGTGGACTGTACGATATAATTGCCTCACTCACCTTCAATAATGTTAAAATTCCAACATCAAGCATATATCGCAATAGTACTATTGGAACCCAACATTTTTCTGAAAAATGTCTTCCAAACCAAGCATAAGTAATCGGATGGAGATTTTCTGCAAACTCAAATGATTCTACATGAGCAAATCCGGTTAAGTCAAAATCTGGTAAATGTCCGTTTATCGCAACCCTGGTCATCTCGTGTGATGGATGTCCGAATCTCTTAAAGTATTCAGAACATTCTCCGTATCCAAGAAAACTTCCAGGATAACATGCTACCATATCAACAGATATAACGTCATTATACTTATATTTAGTATTCCACAATCCTCCGTGTCCATATTCTACACAGCTTTTATGAATATCTTCAATAAATTCTGATCGTGTCGGTTCCCATGCATTTTTCTCCTGAGCGAAGTGAGCAGCAACTGATGGAACGGTAAAACAATTATTCAGTAATTGTCTAACTTTGACATCGTCTGAAGTATATTTCAGCGCAAGATGTTCCATTTCTACATTAAGAGATTCTGTACGGTAAATATCACCATTAGGCCGTACAAACTGATCGTAATAATCATATTCTGAACTTTGAAATAACAAAACGGATACACGGTCACTTTTACTGATATTTTTGATAAAATCAAATATATATCCATCATAAAATTTAACCGCTCTATCTCGTGGAAATATTGTTACTGCTGAGGTCCATGCATGTGAATTATGATCAATAATATCTATAGGAGCTCCTCTTGATTCATATTTCGATTTATATAAAATCTCTCCGGTTAGCGTTTTTACTGTTATTTTGAATTTTAATTTCTTTTCTAGCTCAGCGACATCTTTGATAGACGCTCCGGTATCTTTAACCGCCTCTGCCCATGTGTTTATTTTTTTACTTCGTAAATCTGTTAAACCGTTACCACGTATCGCGTTTATGAAATGTTCTGTAACTCGTTCAGCTACACAGTTTATTCTTGACTCTGACAATCTCATAGGCTTTAGATCCCCGACGTCAGGTTTATTATTAAGCGGATATATTGGATACACAACTGCAGTAACTGGATATGCACGTTCATAATATGCCTTATCAGCACCGGTTAGTATTCCGGGTTTAGATTTATTGTTTAAGAGAACAATATTATTTCCTGACTGTATGCGTACAGGATCGCGCTTATCACGAATAATCCAAATATCTTCTTCTGTATTTACAATAAATTTTATTAAAATAAAATATTTTTGATCATCAAGGTGATTAATAATTACTTTTCCCCGTTTGTCATTCATCATATTAGTAACATTTCCAACTCTGAATGTTGACCATACATGAGCAGCGCCACTATTACGAAATTCCTTCTTGGCTTCACGAATACGTTCGGTTACATCCTCATACGTTAAAGTTAGATCTTGCATCAAAGTACTAAATTTATATTCTGATAGTCTGTCAAGATCGAATCTAGCTCTTTTAGGTTCAATTGCCGATAATTCGTTCATATAATTAAGACAAGTATTTAAATTAAAATTTTGTATATATATAATGCTTGAAACAAAGAACAAAAGTGCTTGGCTCAAAATTGGATATACTTCTCTTTGTAATAAATCGTGTGTGAACAAATACTGCGGAAATCATGCACAAAGTATCAAAAATGGAAGTACAGGACCAATACCGTGTGTGCAATGCGGTGTTGGGGTCAGAAGAAAAACTCAATTGTGTCTAAAATGTGGCGGAAAAAAACACAGGGAACTAAAACGATATTATGACAAAAAAAATAATACTTCGTCAGGTAAATCTCCTATAAAAACCGTAGAAGATTATCTGACCAGATTTCAAAACAATGATTTAGACAAATAATATTATATATATAAATGGAGCAAAAAGAATTTGTAAAACATCCTATAATAAAAAATTATGAAGCATCCCGAGATGGTGTGATCAGAAACTGCAGATTGAAAAAACCAGTCGGTAGTCTTGATAAATTTGGTTATTTTTCATTTAATACTAGTGGAAATAAACATTATTATTCACATAAATTCATATTCGAATGTCATTTTGGGATCGTTAAAAATGGACTTGTAGTTGATCACATTGATGGAGATCCCAAAAATAATCGGTTATCTAACCTGCAAGCTATTACACAAAGTCAGAATTCTGCACGTGGAAATACTGGAAAATGTAGAGTATTTAAAAAGAGAGCTATTAAATCCATAAATACAGAAACAGACCAAGAAATAACTTTTCCATCAATGTATGCGGCTGCAAAACATTTTAGCATACATCCACGATCGGTACAACATGTAGCTGATCATATACAAAAATCAGCATATTCATTCAAATACGATCAGCTGATTATATTTAAATATATCTAACTCTGTCTTCCTAACAAATAAATTGTATATAGTTCGACTTTATATTTTGCCATGGGTACCTTCACCGTCGCTGCTCTCAGTGTCACTTTCATTTTTGACAGAATCAAATAACATAATCTTTCTTAATTGCATTACACGATTATCCACGATCTTCTTTTTCTCGTATTCACGAGATAGTTCGGATCTAATATTTTCGATCGAACGTGCAAGAGGCGCAAATAGCTTTACCTGCTTTTCATTTACCACTGCCAAGGATTCTAACATAGACTGATAGATTAATTTTACGAATTTATAATTGGATGGTAATGTGTATTTATTGTCAATTTTTCTTTGTTTTAATATTTCATAATCGCAAAATATTTTTTCAGGATCGAGATTATCGGAGAGATTTATTCCGTTATGTTTTAATTTTTTAATAGCAGAAATAATATCATTAATGCTTTCTTGGTTCATTATATATATAAATATTTCTTTAAAATAAAAAATATTTACAAAAATAGTAGTCCCCCATGGGGGACTGTTTTTGTGGACGGTACAAACATATATTGTATGGTTATGAAATATATACAAATGGTTTATGATTTTGATTTGATTGTGTACGGTACAAACATAAACTTATCCTAATGACATATGATTGTATGGTTATGAAATATATACAAATGGTGATGACGGAGGAATCTTGTCTACGTCCAACAGATTTTGTACACTCTCCCCCCCCCCCATACAAAACCCCGGGGAGTGTAAAGAGTACACCCCTCAAGGGTGTATGGTAGGAGAGTGTATTTTGTCTGTTGTGGATTTTGAGGAAATGCTCGTGGTTCCCCCAATTAAATAGCATCCGTCGCCAAATGCAAGATAAAATATCTTTAGCATTTTTGGAGACTCGAACACACGAGAGTCTGCACAACTTCGATCTACTTCCAACCGTCTTACCACTTTGGCCATCGCTCTGTTATCAATAATACAGTTAAATTTAAGTATATAAAAAATATTTGCACTATCTCACAGAACTTGTATTACTAATAGAAATGTAGAACTGTACTTCAATTTTTCAAAATTTATAAAATAATTGCACGTATGTGTTATAGTTCGTTAAGGTAACAGACAGACGGACTAATACGCTATACACGTATATACAACTGGGTTTGTACAGGTAACGACGTAGTAGTAAGGGAAATAATCGTTTAATTTACTCCGCAGAGAGAGATAGCCGAGTTATCTCGCTTTATTATATATACAATTGTTTTAATCATAGGAATTGATTATTATTCATATATTTACTCATCAGATTATTTTTTGCCCCTGATTATTTAATCAGACGTTCTATAAGCGTATATACAAATTAATATTAAGAGACTCTTGTCTTAGATCCAGAATGTATCCTGCCTGGTCAGTAAGTTTGAAATTTATTCTTGACAATAATGGATTATGTACACGTAGATAAACTGGATTAATTGGCTCAGATACAATTAACCACCCGGGCGGATCTTTAGGACTAAATGTATATAGTATATACCCCTGTTGGGCCTGGTTAGACTTTGAAAGATCTACTTGATAGCTGTCATCAATTACGTCACATACCAGATTGACCGCGATCGTAGATGTTATATTAACAATACCAGGTGAGATATGGCGGCCTCCACCATGTGGATCATTATTATATTTAAGAATAGTTGGTGTGGGTATTAATTTTTTCCATGAATCACATATTCTTTTAAAATGTTCATCAATAAGATCATTAACTGATTTCTTTAGCTCCTCAGAGTTAAATCCCGGAATTACAAATGTTGGTAGCTGTTCTTCTGTGATTCCATAATATTTAAGAAACACTGTTTTAAATAAACGTTTATAGCTTACACGCTGAATAGGATCATCTTCATTAACTATATAAGTACTAAGAAATCTATCTACCGGTACGTTTAATGTTTTTTCTCTGTCAACGATAGCCTTGTTTACATATTCTAAGTCTGATGCAACCTGATTCAAATGTTGTATTGTTTCAATTATTTGATTTTTTAAGTCATCGTTGTAGGAAGTGCTGATGCTGGAAAATAAATTTCTTAGATCATTAAGTACACGTCCGTGTTCAGATTTAATTGGTCTTGATTTTGAGTTAATTTCTTCAACATTAATTGTTGCTATTCTTGTTGTACCTTTACCCCGAACGAAATCTATAAAATGATTATACTGTGCATAACCACGATAAGCATCCGGAGTCTCGTTAAACGGATAAGTTTTTCGATATTCTGGAAGTTGTATAAATTTTTTAACATCTACGACGAAATCAGATCGTTGCGGTTCTGGTGGTGCTTGATAAGCTGGTAGAACTTCAGGCCATCCTAATACTGATCTAATCGAACTTTGATAAATATCTACAGAATAATCAGGGGAATTTATTTCAATAACCGCTGATAATGTCGGTTCGTAGACAGTAATTGCTATTTTGGATTCTTTTCCTGTAATAGATTTAATTCTGCGTTGGAACTCATCATTAATCTGTTCTATTTGATAACTGCCCGTTGGAATAGCAACTACTTGCCAATCAGGAGTTCCATCAGGCTTATTCTTATTGGCGAATACTAATGAATTATTTGGCTGTAGTCCACCAAATGGTTTTGATCTAATATTTGGCCAGCTATAATAAACCCGTAACTGTGCTAATGCTATTTCTTTTGCAGGAATTGAGGTTGGAAAATTGACACTAAACTCAGGATTGGTCGAACTTAACGATATCATAGTAGTTTTTGACGGAGTTGTATTAGTGACGATCTGCTGAAGTAACTCCCTGTCTGTCATTATTATTATTGTTGTTATTTAATTCGTTAAAATCATTAGCGATCACCTTAAAAGCGTCATCATAGGTTTTCATCATCATCGCGAATTCAGTATCGGATATTTCACCATCACTAACACACGAAGAAATATACAAAGATAGTTTAGAGCATGCCTCTGCCACTGTATGTAATTTAATCATATAATCGTGCAATTTAGCATTTGTACAGGTATCTATCTTTTTGGCTATAATACCGAGAACACCAGCAATAGTCGTTGATGCTGAAACAATGATGGTTATAACAGTAGGTGCTGTCATCGTCAATGTTGATAATAATAATCCTGTTCCAGCAATAACAGCAGAAACCGAGTAAACAACTACATCAATAACAACTATACGTCTTTTGTATTTTTTTATTTTCGTGTTATAATAGTAGATAAAATTATTTAGTTTAGTCAGACGCTCACATATCTGATTGCATCTGTAACGTTGAACGTCGATGCGAGACTGAGGTTGATCCATTATTGTTATATTAAGTGACTAATTGCGGTGTTTCAGCTACAAATTCCAAACACCACCAATAAGACGTTGCGGTTATTGTTTGATCATCTGCCTCCAGTAAAAATATTTCTTCAGCATCCTTATTTAGCACTATAGATACAACTCCAGAGAAAGCATCGGTTGAATGACGCCACGGAAATGTTGTAGTATAAATTTTAAACTTTGCAGAGCTGAATATAGATAGTCTATAAACACCAGTAACCTCCGCGGTATATTTGATAGTGTTATTTTGCTGTGACCATGTTGTTAATCCTGATGCTACTGTGTACACGATATTTTTAATTTGTCCGTGTGGAATTTTAATCAGATTAGTTTTTTGAACAATATTAGGTATTCCACTGACAATATCATTGAGTTTCATGTTAACGTCGGAGAGTTTTATGTCAACGGTTGGTTGTTCCCCAAAAAAATCTTTAATGGTTTCGTTTATATTTCTACGAAAATTTAAGAACGTTTCTACATGTCTAGAAAAAGTAGCACTAAGTGTAGTAATTTCGTCATTGATTGTTTTTAGAGGGATTTCCTTATCGTCTACATATTTTTTCGTTGCAGCATCAAAATCATATTCCGGTGTTCTAAGATTGTTAATACCATTATTATTCATGTTGAGAAATGCACGCATTATACCGCCGTTGGCCAATACGTATTTAGATTTTTGATCGTCGACATATTTCTTTGTTGCGGCGTCTGTATCTGCGGTTGGGTTTCCAAGGTCTATAATTTTATTTTGATTCATAATAATGATACCCCTGAATGAATCACCAGCTTTCTTAATATAATCACTGACTGACGTACCGGAATCTTGTATTTTACCCTGATCAGTAAAAGTAACTATATTATTAACAACCGCATTAGGAACTCGTATAAGTACATCTCGTAGTTGTATATTACTAGTTTTTAATCGTCCTTCCTTATCCTGAAAAACAACTACTTCGTTTTGATCCACACTGGTTATGTTTAATAATCATCAATCTCATTTCTGAGCTGATCGAGAGTTGCGTATTTAGATAAATCAGCTTGCTGCTGACCTTTACCACGAGAAGATCTTCCATAAATATCCACCATTATATTTACTAATGTCTGTTTAAATGTGACAACGTAGTATATTCATGTACAACTTTGTGGGGTGGTTTTGTTGATTTTGATACAGCATCAAGTACGTTAAGTACTTCTCGACCACATATTGGTGGATCAGCTAATGTTTGTGTTGGTAATGTTGAATACCATATTGGAGTACTTTGATCGCCGCTAATATACTCTAAGAATTCTTTTGGTGGAGCTAGTCCATATGAATCAAACTAAATAATTCCACGTGGATCAATTGCATATCCGACCCAATGTGTGCCTGGACCAGAGTTTTCATCGAGATTAATAATACCGGTTTCAATATTGTTTGGTTGTTTTGGTAATTGATCACGCATAAAAACTCCTCTAAAATTTTTTATTTTTAATTTTTTAGCAGCATCTAGTAAATCAAAATTGGACATAGGAGATATCAGTAAACTGTCCCTGGTAATCTTAGGCCTTTTCCGTACCATGAATGTGGAGTCCCTGGTAATCTTAGACCCCTTCCCTTTTTTTTGATTCCCTTTCCTGTTGCTTTCTTTAATGCCATTCCAGCAGCGGTTCCAACGGCACCTAATGCAGCTGCTTTTGCAACAGCTGGGGCTGCAGCGGCTATTAATGCAGGTATAGCAGCAAGAAGTGGAAATATACCACCCGTCTTAATGATGTCTTTAATGGCATCCGCAGAAAGATTAAGTTTTGTACCTTTATTTGATTTTTTGGCTTCATTGAAATGCCTGAGCTGACATTCTGTAAGAGATAATTTATTTGAACCGCTCATCTGATCTTTCTTTAACAATATTTTTAATCCACAGTTATTTTTTGATGCTGATTGTATCCTTTTAATCTGACCAGGAGTCAGACTAACACTAACGTGATTATACGACATTATAATATTCATAAACGATCTAATTACATGTTTTCTACTGGAGCATCAACTACTCGCATTCGTCCACCAACACCTTCAAGTAACATTGATTTAACGCTGAGTATGACAGCAATTGCTCTGTAATTAGGAATATCTATAATATTTCTGTTAATACGAGCTCGAAAATGTATATCGACTACTGACTGTCTGGTTAAATCTAAATGTTCGAGCGAAAAGTAGTAAATCGGATATAGGGTTGTAAAATCCAATTGTGATATTTGTAAACCAGTATCAATATTTTGATCACGACCCATGAACGTCATTAGACTATGATATACACGTGCTACATGATTTTGATCGAAATTCAGTAATATATCCTCGGATGGTTCTTGATGTCCATTTATTCTTAAAGAAACTTCGGAAACACCAAGTTTGTCAAATATCATTAAACTTTTTGTTTGATTACCTACACGTGTATTATCCTGAAGCACAATAAATATATGTCGTGGTGCGGCTATTCCCTGTTGATCTTTGAGTACTGGTGCGTCCATGTCGAATGCGGGTTCATATATGCGCCTGAACATCTTTATTATAATTATTATCGTCTAAAACGAAGACCACTTCGGGAAGTGAGACCACTTCCTGCTATCAGACTAGCGGTTATATTTTTTTCTTTTTCTGACATTGGTACATCAGCCAACTCTGTTAGTTTTTGATTAGCAACTTGATTTATTATTTTACTGACATTTGCAGGCATTACTTCAGTACTAGGTAATTTTACAGGTTGAGGTTTTCGTCGTATTAATCGTGCTAGTCTATCTTTGATCGCTGAAAATGCTTTACAGCGAGATTACCCATAGCACCAATACCTTTTTCACGAACAACATCAATAGCTTTCATTCCTAGTTGCTTTGCGATCGGTATTGCTTTTGGGGCTATCCTTCTAAATAGACCCTGAACAACATCACCTAGTCCATCTCCGTAGGTTGTTTTGTATACTGGTAATCGTGAGTTTATTACCCTGACCATAGTTGGTCCACGTTGAGTACCATATACGATCATTTTATTATAGTAATTGTATTTAATTACGTACTTAGTCACTGTAGTAATCATCGGCAATTTCATTAATAAGAGACTGATAAACATCAACGTCCATGATACCGCCAGTAAATAACCGTCTACAAATGTCAGCTGCTTCATTAATTATTTCTGGAGAATTATTACCAGCTCGTTTTCCTCCAATGAGAATTTCTAGTCGATCAACGTCAGAGATAACGTTATTTGGACATAGAGTAAAATCACCTCCGGTAGAGAGACCTTTTCCAGTAGAAAGTTTTTCTAAACCTGAATTCAGTTTTTCTTCATATTCTTCATATTCTGTTATTCTTTTTTGTAAATCTTCTCTAGGAATCTTATATTTCTCCTTTGATAATCGTTCCATCAGATACTGTTTATATTCTCTCACGTCCTCCAGATGTATCATTAATTCTTCCTTATCAGATTTATCAAGTAATTCTTTAATGAATTTTAGTTTTTCTGCTTTTTCTCTCTTTCTACCCTCTTCATAACGTTCAATTGTCTCCCGATCAAGAGAAGCAAATCCCATTGGTCTTCCCATGCTCGGTTTAGTTAATATTGATCGTGATGGTGGTGGTAAAGGTCGTGATGGTCGTGATGGTGGTTGTGATGGTGGTGGTGATGGTGATGGTGGTGGTGATGGTGGTGGTTGTTGTTGTTTTTCTAGAATTTTCTGTGAGGCTGGCGACCAATATTTTGATTCTTTTACTTTTCGTCCTTTTGCTGCTTCCTTTGGTGTTGGTTTTAATGGCGGTGGTAATGATAATGATGGTTGTTGTGGTAGTGGTGGTGATCGTGGTGGAGTTTGTACACGTGGTGGCGATGGTGATTGTTGTTCTTCATAAAATCCTTCTCTTTCTTCTTCATATTCTTTTAATTTTTCTTCCAATATTGCTCTCTGTTCATTATCCTCGATACTTTTACGAATAAGTTCCTTTTCATGTTCTTTAACATCATCCTCAAATTTTTTAAAATTACCTTGATGTTTACCGGTAATTTTGGTTATTTTGTTAACGTTTCGAAATATAAAAGCATTCCATTTATTTCTTGAAATATCAGGAGTAGTCGGATCTAAAAAAAGATCACGATAAGCGTATCCTGCAGCAGCAACTCCAATAGGATCATCAATAGCGTATATAAGACCCCGTGGGGAAAGTTTGGTTACTTGCTTTTTTTCATATTTTTTTTTTTTTTTTGATGTTTTTGGTTTAACAGGGGGAACACTCGAATCACCTTCAATTAATCCTGGTATATCCCTCGGTGGCTGAGCAGCAGCTATTTCAACTGGAAGTTCACGTAAAATTCTTTTTGTCTGTTTTGTTCTCTCTGCTATTTTTCCAGTTGCCTCAGCGGTTTTCTCTAAAACAGGAAGAAGAGGTTTAGTTGTCTCTGTAATTGGTTTAAATAATTGTTTTGTATCCTCTTCAAATTCAACATGAGATTCTTGTCGTTCTTGTAATTGTTGCTTGACAGCATCACGAACAGGTAAATATTTTCTAATTGCTTCTAGTCGCTCTCGTGCTAATCTAGCTGAATGAGGTTCTCCGATGACAACCATATTAATAATATTTATACTGACTATTTAATTTACAGCAGCAGGCAGGGTGAACGACAAAAATTGAGTGACCCGCCGAGTAAACTAAACGCATTATAACATAAAAAACAAAAAGTCAAAAATAAAATAATAAAAATGAGCTAACCCAAACGATTTATTATTCGTTTTTCAAACTATACGGTAATAATAAAAGTTAGGAGGTTCGGTTTAGCGTTATTGACCTTATTTTTCAGCCTCTGTAGGAACCTTTATTTTATGAAAAACTTGCTCGAAACCAATTTGTAGGGTTCACCCTGCCTGCTGCTCGATGAATTGTCCCTTAACCTTAGACGATAGAAACCACTTGATGGAAAGTCTATTTTCGTATATGCCTCCAGTAATTTATCGTGATTTCTGTAATCAGATCGATGATGATATACTGTTTATGCTACTTGGTGGTTTAAATGACGTCTCAGAACGTTTGGAACTTGAGGCATGGATTAATGTGATCAGACTATCTACGAAGTATTTCATTAAGATAAAGGATATTATATATTCGATTCAATAGAGAACTTACACAGAATATTCGGAAAGAAATATTTGCACTGGACTACAAAGCGATTAGGATGCTAACTATTTTTGTTGTGTAGTTCTAATTTCAAACGTTGAAACATATATATATATATATAGATAGATATGTTTTTAAAAGCAGTAACATATTGTAATCTATCTAGTTAATAATGATATTAATTTATTTATTAGTTTGCTACTACAAAGTAATTCAGAGGACTTCATAAGTAACAAATGCACTCTTTTTGTGATTCTATATATTACATTGAATTTTTACACTTTGTCTTAAAATCTTCAGAAAATGGAGGAATAAAAGAATATCAATCTCTCTCTCTCCCTCGAGAGAGAGAGAGAGAGAGAGAGAGAGAGAGAGAGAGAGAGAGAGAGATAGAGAGAGAGAGAGAGAGAGAGATTACTTTTATCAACGATTACCTGGTGTGGTGTTCTCATTCTAACATCACCTAACCTCTTATCAATATCTGTATATGTCCCATCTATTTATACATCGGGTGTACATGAATAATGGCCATGGAGTGATTTCTATCCACCGTATACAATATACAGGTAGGTAACAATTTATATTGTATTTAATAACACAATTTTATATCTAAACAAAATAGTAGAGATCCATAGCACACGTGATCTATATTCTGATTCAGTTTGTGGTAACTGTGCAGAGCTTTTCACTTGGATTCATTAATATAAATGGGTCATTTCTGACATGAAATCATCCTAACAAATACACTACGCGTAATATATTGGTACATGATGTAAACCAGTCATCCATAGTTACTGCCAAACTTCTTCCAACTTCATTTTAAAATGTGTGAAACATATTTACTTGTAAATCTAATCTTTGTAATTATTGCTTTTAGTACGATTTGATTAACTATCGATATTGAGAAACAGCTTGATTCGATATATATATATATATATATATATATATATATATATATATATATATATATATATATATATTTGTTTTATCATTTTACCGACGTATATTTTGACATGAAAAAATTGAAGGTTTTGTTTCACTCGAAAAGGAAAGACACGCTTAAAAAACAATTACTCCTCTCGATTGATCGATCGATCAATCAATCGATCGATCTCGATCTCAATGATTGTTTAAGATATTTTGTGGAATGAACTAACAGTTCTACTACGGAAAAATTGTGTGGCAAATATGTTATTGTTCTATCTGGATTTAAAGCTAAATGAGGATGTATGAATACATAATATCAAATGCTTAATTACAGTAACGGTTATCAAACAAAATTAAACTGGTGGTGGTAGAACTATTATAAGTAGTAGTGGAAGTTGTGGTGTTGGAGGAAGTAGTTGTAGTAGTAGTGGACGTAGTATTATTGATGGTGCTGGTGATGGTGATGGTGGTAATAATAATGACATAAATAGCAAACAAATATACAAAAGGGAAGCTGTGTAATGTCATCAAGTGCATTTGTAGTGGTAGCAATGTCATTAAGTGCCTTTACGGTGGTAGCAATGTCATTAAAAGCATTTGTGATGTTGGCAAAGCCATTAAGTGCGTTAACGGTGGATTTGTTAAATGATGCTAACCACAACCACAATCAAGAACAGCACAAAGGGTAAGGAAAAGGTACTGATGAGATGTGGATCAAAATGTGCTTTATTGACAAACTGATATTAGTATGTATTATTTATTATTATTGTTATTATTATTATTATTATTATTATTATTATTATTATATCTACTTTTCAACACTTTGTTTGCTGGTATGTGTGATAGATCCTGCACCCGGTCATATCAAATCCTAAATTCGCTGAATGTATCTTGACGATGTATATTAATAACCAGATGTGATGTAAAGATAGTAACGATAACAACAATCTTTAGTCTAAGCGTCAGATTATATTGTGTAGCAGACGTAATGTACACAGAGTATTGTTTAAAAACTCATCCATGGCAATTCGTATTTATCTTGTGAGTTGTAACCCTATTACCTTGTAAGTTATACTCCTATATAATACTTATATATTTATATAATACTTATATATTTATATAATACTTATACTTCCCTTGCTACTCAGACCTAACCTTCAACAAGAGTCTATGGTATTAGATCAAATCGGATGTCATGATACTAGACGCCTGTGTTAAGCCCATTTCCAGCTTCAATATTACTTAGATAGGCCAACGAAAATAGATAGTGGAAACGAAGGATATATCTCCCACTGTATTGGAAAAGAAGGATGTATCTCCCTCTGTAGTGGAAAAGAAAGGTGTATCTCCCACTGTAGTGGAAAAGAAGGGTGTATCTCCCACTTTAGTGGAAAAGAAGGGTGGATATCCCACTGTAGTGGAAAAGGAGAGTGGATATCCCACTGTAGTAGAAAAGAAGGGTGGATATATCACTGTTGATAAGTATAAAGTAGTAATAAAAGTTATAAATTAAAGTCAACTTTTAAAATTTAACTTTGTTCGTTTTCGACTTACCTTTCGAACAATTACAAAGCATTACCCCTTGCGGAGGTGGGTATTTATGTGATACGTTGAATCATCTGCATCTTCACACCCTTACAAACTGTAGAATGCTTCCATTTACATTTATACAATTGCGTCACAAGACTATTTTATACATACGGTATACCCATGTATATATTCATTACTTTGAATACCACTTCTGTATAGACATGTATAATGTACATACATGTATTTCCGAGTTTCAGAATGCATATACTATGTTCTCTGAATACCAAAATAATTTCAGTAGTTGACAAAATCGCAGAAAATGAAAGCATACACATATTTATTGAAGAACTTTCCGTTCTATATTTTTCAAATAAACATCTGTAAGACTATATTCTCTAGACCAGTCTGTTACCTGGCCATAGCAATATCACACCTCCGTTGTGAACATACATCGGGCTGTTCAATGTTTAGTGCTTAAATGTCGGAGCACAGTCTGGGCGTTCTGCAATCAACACACCTACCCACCCCAAGAAAGCTCTTTGTACATATCAGTAATATCAAAGAATCTTTCCTAAATAGTTCAAATTCGGGCTTCTGGAATAACACACTAAGTAAATCTCAATCTAGTAATAATTTTACGGGGGGGGGACTGCTATTGAAAACACACATTTAAGTACATGAATTATGTAAGGGTGTTGTCCCTTTTAAGTGTTATCAAGCACCGACATGACTGACGTGATGATAGCATTGTCGGTATCACACAGTGTCCGATGTTTTATCTTTGAATTAAACAACGTGGCAAGAAATCAGCACTTTGAACAAAGGTTACGAACAGACATCGTTTTTGTTCATTACACCAGCTAGTGAACATTTTGAATTTGCTACAATAATTCTGATGTGCTTCTGTCGTTCAGAAAGCAGTCAGTCATTTTCTAACCTAAATTGAAGAGCCATTATATGTGACCTGATGGTTGTGAACAGTCAAACCGTAAGATTGAATTCGTCTGGTTTTGAATGAAAGATCATTGTGTTGTGTCGATAAAAGTAGATTCTCTTGAACTGGAAGTTGTAATGGACAAACTGTTCACATTTGAAAAGATTGTAGTACCACTGCCTCCGTGGCCACTTTGGGAAAATTTGATTGATGTTACACTTAAATTGCGACATGTGATGCAGTACCTTTGGTATCAGACATGTGTCCAGGACTAAGCGCTGCTATTGCCAAATGTTGGAGACTGGTGATTTTCATCCCACGCAATAGGCAGTGTCACGGGCCTCCTACGGTATTATTTCTAACACCTGAGAAGGTGGACAATTAAAATTTAAATACCTCCGAGCCCCCAGTCAGCAATGCCGACGATCTAGGTGTATAAAAGATTCAAGGTGAAAGGTATAACAATTTAATAAAATATATCAACGTATTCAACTATTTCATCCTCAAATTCTCAATCGCAATTTCTTCCGAAAATACAAACAATGACCTATTTACAGTTGCCAGTTACTATCATCATATGAAATTAAAGTTTTAAGTGAGAGTGTTTCCCTTCGGTGTTGATTCTGTTACTCATCTGTCCGCCTCTCATTGCTCTCTTTTGGTACTTCAGGTACCCTTGACTCCGTGCTCTCCTTGCACTTCCTGATCCGTCCTTCCGACACTTCCGGTACTCTCTTCCACGTTTCCTTCCGTCACTACGCCTCCCCACAACAGCTTGCATCACAATAGACCTCCTACGTGCTCTCCACTTGTCTTCCCTCTCTCCGATCCTCGGGTGTCGCCTCTCACACCCACCAGGAAAGCTTCCTCAAGAAGCCTTCGTTCACAATCCAAACTTAGAATTTCCCTAAAAGTCCTTCCCGCCGTTTAACGAGCGCAAATTCAGAGTACCTTCTAATGCGTTTCAACTTCTCACGATCTATTCTTAGCGAAGATCACACAAGTACTAATCGGAAAAATGGACTTTGTCCTAACAAATTGCTTATTGAGACTCCACCCTAGATTTGAATCTCTCGGTTTCGATTGGATACGGTCTGGTCTCTTTAAAAACTGCCCTGGGGTAATTTATCACTTACCTGTCGCCCTCATATTCCCGGCAGTGACATCACTGACTGAGTGCAAAACAAACAAAGACGTCTCTACTTAGTCGTAGAATTCCCTTTGAATTTAACCGCGATGGGGTAGTTGCGTAATGGTTACACAACAGACAGGCAGTTTCTTTGTCCAGAATCGGATCTAAGGTCGAAATACTGCATACGTATGGACATTACTCCAGGTGTTCTTAGGTCCGAATTAAATATAGGAAAATATGTGCATACATGAATAAAGAAGCATCGGCAAATTTTCCCCACAAAATGACAGGCATTTTTTTTTTCTTTTTTCTTTTTGCACCAGTTGATCATTCGGAGTTCCGTCTGGCAGGTGAATTTTCTTTCGATACAAATGATCTGCCAGATACTTATCGTGACGTGCCAGATGTGCTGCTCTCAACTCAGTGTTATGTAGATTTTGATGTCCATATTCCAAAGACCATACGTTTTGCAACATAGAAAATTGGTGTGTCTTCGTTTGTGCTTATGTACTAAACTACGGTTGTGCTTTCTCACCTAACTAGTGCGTTTTCTATTTCTGCTTTAATATAGAAACTGTTGTAAAGTTATTAACACTGCCCAAACTCCTGAATATTGATATGTTGGGCTAGCTCTGGATGGTTCCATCTCTACTACATACAGTGATTGGTCTATGTGACCCCAAAAACCATTTTGAAACCATAAGTTGATATATACTTTTTTTCATCCAGATAAAATGTCATTGTCTGTGTTTCATGTGGATAAGAATGTGTAGATAAGCATCTTTAAGATACAGAGTAACTGTCCAATCTCTTGGCTTTTGCTCGGTACGTACATTCTGAAGTCATGTTTCGCCATAAGTTGCTAGATGTCATATATATTATAGGTCTGAAGTTTTCAGTCTTTCTGCAAACCACAGAAATATGTGCTGTAAATCTCTGTGATGGTTCTGTGCTGCAGAACAGGTTAGATTACCATTTTCCAAATAAACCATATTATTTATTCTGCTATTAACTTTAAATGATGTGCAATCACGTGAGTTTGCTATTAACCTGACCACTTTGGTTTGGAAAAACTCTAGTCTGAGACCTTATGTCATGATATATCAGAGTACATATTGTATATGTAATCTTTAAAATATATTTACATGAATTGCTTGAGACGACCTAACATAGATATGTGAAAATATTACGATCAAGTCAGAAGCTTTTAAACTTATTACGATAGGTACAAACAATACTTATATACGGTTTCTAGAAATTGTGCAAAACTTTTCTCATGTGATATGAGCTGTCCCTGTTATTCTAATAAATGTCCACTATAGGATTCTACAGCAGTCGGTGAAGACACGAGTTTTTATTAACCTACGCTGTTGATCGTTTTAACCGTACGTTAGGTAAAACTCCTGACAACTGTTCACTTACTTTTCTCGTCTCTCTCTTCGTCTTGTTGTTTGAGTCCCAAAACTCAAGATAAGGTTAATATAATATTGAAGCAGTCGTTTGCGGTCAATCAATACAGTATCTTGTAAAGTTGCACGATGTTTCAGTAAATGACGATAAGCCCGAGCCCTGACTATTTGACATAAAGCCAGTGAAAATATGTCCGTCAAGTTGTTCTGGACACCTCTAAACTTGATTTTCGCTCTTCGTAATTGTCTACACGGACAGCACGTTATGCATATTGTGATCAATCCAATTTTTGTTTCTAACTGCCATTTGAAGGTTGACTTCTCATACGACCCTGACATGGAGACAAATATTTTGACCAAACACCACCTTAAACCCATTTCATGCAAAGTGTGCATAGTTCACCGTGTTCCGCATAGTGAGCACTTATAGGACGTCCTCGCAACTTACATGCACATGAAAATCTAGTCCGTAACTTTCTCTGAAATACGTTGTTTCCTTGGGGTCGACGATGCGCAGTCAGTCAGGCAAAATATCAATTTGGTTCTGATAAAGAACACGCCCAAAATGTGTTTTTAGTTTACCAGTCACAACATCTTCTGCAAACTTAACTCCAAGCACACTAGATGATTCTACGGATCTACCTTTCCTTAACAAATATTTTTAAAACATTTCTAAATTCTACTGGATTTTATAACTATCTATTACCAACACGTAACATATATTTACATTTAATCTCCTTGATTAGAATGATAATAATCCATGTCTCTCTTCTCGATCAATTTTAACAGACATAACTTCATCCTCGACTTTTGTCTAATGCTGGAGACTGCACCACTTGCGTGTGAAATTCGGTAACAGAGGCTATGCAATGAAAGCCTTCTGGTGAGTTTTGTTCGCCTGAAAAACTCCATGAGTTTATTTATTGTATCGTCTAAGTATACGAATTGTTCTTCCTGCTGTTCTAGATGAGCTGTCATTTTGAATTAAATTGCCTTTAAGTAATATTTCTTGCAACATGATGAACATTGCCGTTTCTGCGTTGCCGCTGTTTTCAAAAAGCTGTAATAAAGGACCAATGAAATACTGTCAACCATTAAATCTGGCTTTTTTCGCTTTCACTGATACATCAGCCAACACTCCTTGGAGAACTTGTTTCTAATCCGATAATGACAACAGAAAGCCACCTGATCTAGTAAAACGACGAAGAGAAAACATAAATATATTGAGCACTTAAAACAAGAAAGAGATATATGTAACCGACTAGCGTATTTTAAAGTTATATATTCAGTTTAGATTTGAAATTTGATAAGATGCATATAAGTCGTGTTATTCAACCAGGAACCATGATTAAAACTTTAGATTTAACTGAATATAATACTTAGATAAAAATATATTGTCAAATTCGTGAATAATATTATGTTCACGATCTACTGAAGAGAATGAACGTTAAAATATTTACTGATGTAAAAATGAAAAAATAATGATCTTGTAAACGACAGTGACAGATTTGTTATATTTATGAGTAGACAAGAAAACAATATATTCTATTGTTACGTATATGTAATTAAACTGCTTGTGTGTTAGTGTTAAAATTCTTTTTTTTTTAGTTTTGTTTCATTACATTTTATTGTAATGATTATTGAAGGGATTCAAAGTTCTTTTTCAGTAGTTCGATGTTTTCTTTTAGCAAGTGTTGTTTGTTTAAGACGTAGAAGTGTTACATGAGAATTATTTTTAGTTAACCTAGTTCGTCTTAGGTTGGGAACTTCGTAAACAGGCAGTTAAAATGATCGGTCAGTATTAGGGCCATACTTTGATTGCGTGATCACCATGTGTAAACAACGCTTTTTTGTGATTGGTTCTTAAGTGGGGCTACACTGGCGTACGTGATAATTTTCTTGTAGTAAGAGACCACATGACCCATCTCGCGAGACTTAAAATGATGTTTTTGGGGTTTAAATACGCATTCTTAATATTCTTCTGGCAGAGTCGTTTTAACATCTTGAAGGAACAAGGTGTTTCTTTTTATTTGTTGCCAGATTGTTTGTTTTTCACCTGATTTTTGGATTTAATAATTTATTCTCCTGGAAACTCAACAAGTTGACTTTTTTATAAAACACTCTGAAAGATATTCATGGAAATTTATTCTGGAATTATTCGGAAACAAAAACTGTGATTCAATTGAGGAATTGTTGATATTCGTACATGTGACCACATCTGACGTCATCGCCTTCCATATTTGCGTGTCGTCGAGATTCGAACTTGGATTCTAATAGAACTATTTAGTGATAGGACTTGTGTTTTTCATTCATAGGATTAAATTTTGGATTATATTCACAAATCGTAGGTCCTAATTACCAATTTTTACATTGTTTTCTAGGGAAATAAATTATTTTGTTAAAATATACAAAGCTTGTTGGCTTTCACTCTTTTCTTTGTTACTGAGTACGAGCCCTTGTCACGTAACACTATCCTCTTCGGCACAAACATGCATCAGGGCTTCTAAAAGCAGTCCATGTACACAAGAATTGAATAGTTGCAGTAAAATCTTATTTTAGGACTGAGAAAGATGAATAGAACGTCTGGAAAGGGATAAAACAAAACCATGTCTACCAATCAATGCTAACTTGGTTAGGTTGGCTGCCTTCTTCCTTACACTCTCTAGGTTGGCACACTTGTCTATCCGAAAAAAGTATTAGTGCCATGGTATAATACTTATATGTAATTATGCGTCTGTCATAAGAGACAGCTAATTACATTTCTGATATGATTCAATCTGTAGTTGATGTTTTTGAAATGTCATCGAGCGTTTTTGCTTCAGGTTTAGAAAGTATCTCAGTGCCGCATATCACAAATATTTGTATGTCATCTAGTCCAGTTGCACAATCTATGACAGAACTATCGCACTCACTCAACATACCTCTGTCTGAAATCTCTTAATTTAACACATTCATTTGTCTGGATATAAACATATAAAACTGCACTTGATTTGGCCTCTTTAAATATTTATTTGATCCTTTGAAAGAAACTATATATTTTGTGTACATCTGCGATAGAGTCTTGTCTACGAGCAGGTGTATGCCTTGTTGAATATTAATAAATGCATTTTATTTACACACACACACACACACACACACACACACACACACACACACACACATATATATATATATATATAT